>CM056055.1:65512021-65737021 GCA_029574335.1 Rana kukunoris
GCCCCCCCTGGTAGTTTATGTATGCCACCGCAGTGGCGTTGTCGGACTGTATCCTTACTGGCAGACCCTGAAGGGGGAGAGTCCAGGCGATCAGGGCCAGTCGAGCAGCTCTGATCTCCAAGATATTGATGGGAAGCAGTTTTTCTGCCCCCGACCACAGCCCTTGCTGGGTCTGTTCTTCTAGAACTGCCCCCCAACCTAACAGGCTGGCATCCGTGGATACTATCTTCCACGTGATGGGGCAAAAGGATTTCCCTTTTGACAAATTTTGAGAGACCAGCCACCAAGACAGGCTGCGCCTCACCTTCGGGGAGAGCACTAACGGACGATCTAACACCTGAATGGATTTGTTCCAAGCAGAGAAAATGGCTGCCTGAAGATATCTGGTATGGATCTGGGCGTAGGGCACAGCCTCGAAGGCGGCCACCATCTTCCCCAGCAGTCGCATACATAGGCGAATAGTCGGCCTCTTCTTGCCTAAGATCACTTGAACTGCTTGATTATTGATCTGTGATCTTTGCTTGAGGTAAACTTATCCTCTGGCAGTCTGTATCTAGCCGAAGGCCTAGATATTCCAACTGCTTTGTGGGTTTCAATACCGATTTTTCTAGGTTTACAATCCACCCGAATTCCTCTAGATGCTGAACTGATTGAGGTTGGAAGCTGAGCTGTCGATAACCAGAAGATCGTCCAAGTATGCCAAGACTAAAATGCCTTCTGTCCTTAGGACGGCTAGCACCGGGGCTAACACCTTTGTAAATACCCGCGGAGCTGTTGCCAACCCGAAAGGGAGGACTACGAACTGGTAATGGCTGTGATCTATCATACAACGAAGAAACCTGTGATGTGCCGGGTAGATCGGCACGTGCAGATACGCATCTTTTATGTCTATAGATGCTAGAAAGTCGTCTTGATGTAGGCTGGCTGCCACCGAACGTATGGACTCCATACGAAAGGTCTGAATGTTTAGAAAGCGATTTAGGCGTTTGAGGTCCAAGATAGGCCTGACGTCGCCATTGGGCTTTGGTATTATGAAAAGGTTGGAGTAGAATCCCAGACTCCATTCCTGGGTTGGTACTTCTACAATTACTCCTTGGAGCCAGAGACGATCCAATGCTTTTACAAGAGAGGCCCTCTTTAATGGGTCGCTTGGAAGACTTGACCCCTGAAGATGAGGAGGGGGGACTTCCCAAAACTCTAGCTTGTAGTCCGTGGTTACCACGGATCTTACCCAAGAGTCGGGAATTCTGGCCTTCCACACTTCGGAGAAAAACCAAAGCCTTCCCCCCACCCAAGAGAGTGGGGGCGCCCCTTCATGAATCTGACTTGAGGACTGGTTTAACCGGCTTGCGAGGCCATGGCCTCTTGCCTGTCGTGGCTTGTCCTTGTGGGCGGCTATTAAATGCTGAACGCCCGGGAGGCCGTCGATACTGACGGGAAGTTGAAGGGGGCCGAGCCTGCGAAGGCCTGTCGCTTAAATGCGCGGCCCACGCGATCTTTTCTTGATAGGCAAGAAAGAACTTTTACCACTTGATATGGTCTGGATATATTTATCTAGGTCTTCACCGAATAGTCTCCCACCATGAAAGGGAAATCCTGCTAAAAGCTTTTTGCAGGGTGCCTCTGCTGACCAGTTTTTTAGCCACAAAAGGCGACGCATATGAACCAACAGCAGAGATAAACGGGACGCCTGTTGAACGGAGTCCTTAATAGCATCTACTGCAAAGCAGAGAGCTCTTGGGAGGTCAGCCAATTCACGAGCTTGCTGAGCCGGTATGTCCCTTAATATCGGTTTAGTCTGATCCTTTAAAGCCTGACAAACGCCAATGGCTGCCACTGCTGGCTGAACCACGGCACCTACTGTGGTAAAAGAAGCCTTCAGTAGGGTCTCCAATTTTTTGTCGACTGGATCTTTAAACATCTGGACATTTTCCACCGGACAGGTCAGGAATTTATTTACGCAGGAAATGGCTGCGTCCACGGTAGGGAGTGCCCATTTCTTTGCAAATTCTTCTTCCATAGGATAGAGAATGGTGAACCTTTTAGGAGGGATAAAAATCCTATCAGGTCGAGCCCAATCCTGAAAAATCACGCTCTCCAGAAGGGGGTGAACCGGGAAAGACGCACCACTCAATGGTGCCTTCAAGGAACCTAAAGAGGATACTGCGGGGGCTAATTGTTCTGACACTGGAAGTTTAAAAGCAGTGCGAACCATATCCGTCAGAGACTGGATCCACAGACTCTCTGCTTGAGAAGCCGAAAAAAAAATCATCTATAGTGGAATCTTCAATGTCTGACCCGTCAGGACTCAGGTCCGCTTGATCCCCCTGTGGGTCCAATTCCTCCGAAGAGAGGACCTCTGCATCCGAACACACCGTTCTAGGTGACGGGATCTAGCCCGTTTGCCACCCCCGGCAAAGAGCGGGCAATTAAAGCAGTTAACCTTTTCTCTAGCCCACCCAGGGTGGATTCTAGCATTTCTTCCGTAACATAAACGGGAATGGGTTGATTGGGGGCCGCCTCTGCCCCTAGCACCCTCAATGGCTCCTGCATGATGCTGTTCGGTGGTCTATCTGGTGAGGGTGGGACCACTGGAGCCTGGCCCAAATCCTCTGACCCCGTTGGAGACCCCTTTACTTTTTTGGCACCTTTTGCAGCCTTAGCTGGTCCTGATCCCTTGGGAGCCATTGCACAACCTTGAGACACCCCTACAGCCAACACCCAACTGTTGTAGCTAGAAGTGAAACATTAATAAGGACAGGCTATGGTAAAAATGTTTTTTTTTTTAAATTTTCATACGCCTGAGAAGGCGGCAATACCGAGGAGAGTCCTGTGAGTATTGCCACACCAATGCCCGTTAGCTGGAGTCCAAGGTTGCACCGACTCAGATACTGCTAGATCTAAGGCTGAGTCCCTTTAAGAAAAAAATCTTTTTTTTTTTTTTTTCTGGTCAGTGTGGACTAAGTCCAGACCTGAAGATCCACAAACCACCACTGGGTGTCACTGTTAGCCAGAAATGGCTCAGCTGCGCGCTCTGTGTCCTCACTCTCCACTGCTCTCAGGAGGGAATGACCAGCCAGGAAATGCTTTTTTTTTTTTTTTTTTTTTGCTTTATCTGAGACCTGACGCTGCTGGCCCGCCCCCCCCCCCCCCCACGCTGAAACCAACATGGAGGAAGCAGAGAGCAGAGGAGAAGCCTGGACCAGCGCTAGTACAACAGACACCTGGTAAGCCACTAATCTTTGTAATGCACACATAGAGGAAGCTGTCCCCCTAGGCTTCCTAGGAAACAGGAGTTTTGTCAGCACTTCCTCTCTATACACGTGGGGCTGCAGTATCATGCTAACAGGCAAATCTGGGGGGAGTAGCAAAATACATATCTTTAAAAGCATATATATATCTACATGTTATCTGGGTAAACATTAGTACATCCCATCCTGCCTCAAAAGACATAGTGGAGATAGTGGCTGATGCACAAGCATACCATTAGCCAACCCAGAACCCCCAGGGGATACCTACTGTCGAACCAAGTCCCGCAGGTTCCCTCTTACCTGCTCCACGCCGCAGGGTATTGCAAAATGCAAGAGGCCCAGCCTTCCCCCATCTCCGTGGGTATTGTCTTGGACCTTCAGGGACCGGGGTCCTGTGTTAAGGAACCCAAACCCCTGGACCTATATAGCATCCTGGCATCAGTAGCGTTTAGTTCTTGGAAGAGACTAAGGCACTGGAGCCCACAATCCAGCCCTCCAAGGAGAGGCATTATAGGCAAAACCCCACTCCAGCAGGGCCTGGGTACCGTACACCTTGGCTTTGAAGCACTTCGGACGGATCCGGCTAGCTATCCTGGGTCCCGAGACCTCCGAGGGACAGCTAGACGTGACCAACACCTAAGACACTGGCGAAAAAACTGAAGCACTCCCAGTGGGAGGGGGTTATATAGGGAGGAAACTTCCTGTAAAATTGATTACACCAGTGTCCACACCTGAAGGTACCCATATAACCCAAGTGTAATGGCTATGCGCTCTGTGTCCCGTGATGTACGATAAAGAAACTTTTTCATACAAGTAAATATCATAGTACGTTTCAGGGGGGAGTTCATGCCCCTAACATTCCAGGAGATCAGGGGGGTACCCTCCATTGCAAAAGCAAAGATAGTAATGGAGCATGAGGGACGGTGTATGGGGTCCAGCGTGGCAGCAAAATGGCAGGTGGCCAAAATGGAAAAAATAAGAAAAAAAAAATGAAAAAACAATAATCCCTTGGACTGTAGGTCAGTGAGTACTGTAGAATACAACCAGGCACAACGGTGCCCACAAACAATAGTGCAGCGGTAGTTAGGCAGTCCCCAACCAGGCAGGCCATCCCGGTTCCCGGAGGCGCCTGGAGGGAACCAAAGTATATTCAAGCATAGTGATATTGCCAACAGGGCAAGACCTGGCACTGCAACCCAGCCCAACCGCGGGCCAACTAATCGCCTCAACTTTTCAGCAGGATTCAGATTCATCCGTAGAACAAAGTCACAGCTCGTTTCCTAGCACTTTAAAAAGGTGAAATTATTTCCCCCGGCAAACAGGTATTGGAAGAGGAACGGGGTAAGAAGAAAGAGCAGCCAGGAAGCCAGAGCAACCACTCATCATGGTAAGGAGATCGGTAGTCCAACAATAAAAGCACAGTCAGTGTGTCACAGGTTGTGACGGGGTCAGTCTCCTCTAGCATCAGGCCTGCTCATTGTGGTCCAGCCAGGCCATGGCCTCCCTGGGGGACTCAAAGAATTGCGCCTGGCCCTCTGCAGTGAAGCGCAGCTTGGCCGGGTAGAGCATGGCATATGGTAACTGCAGGGCCCGCAGGCGTTTTTTCACATCAACAAATCTTGCTCTACTTCTCTGTACCTCGGCCGAGAAGTCAGGGTAAAATGACACTCTGACCCCATTGAATGTAACATTGCCTCGTTCACGTGCGCAGCGGAGAACCACCTCTCTATCCCGGTAATGCAGGAGCTTGGCTAGCATTGACCGGGGGGGGGGGCCCTTGCGGGAGGGGTCGGCCCGGCACTCGGTGGGCTCTCTCCACGGTAAAAAATGCCGAGAATGCTTCCCTGCCAAACACATCAATAAGCCTGTTCTCCACAAACATGGTGGGGTCTCTGCTCTCCGATTTCTTGGGGAGACTGACAATGCAAACGTTATTTCTGCGCAAACGATTTTCTGTGTCCTCTGCTCTGCTAAGCGTGTCCTGGGCCATGCGGTGTGCTGCTCTGGCGTCACTCGCTATTTGTGGGAGCTTGTCCTCTAAGTCACTCACTCTGCTCTTAACTGCTGTTGCTCTTTCCCTGACCTTTTGGAGGTCCTGCCGAAGAAGGGACACCTCTTCCCTCAGGCCCCCAAACTGTTCCTTCATGTCAGCATTGCCCATCTGCACCGCTTTCAGAATGTCTGCTAGAGTTGGCTGCTTCACAGTGTCCTGTGTGTCATCTGAGGGGGGGGGGGGGGAGCATCTGCATCTGTATCTGCCCTGGAGCTGCGGGGAGCCTCCTCTGCATCATGTCCCCAATTTAGCTCTAAAGCCTGGCCTCCTCCACCTCCGCCATCCAGTGGCCCCCCTGCCCCAGTGTCTACAGGGCCCTTAAGTTTTTGGGCAAAGAAGAGCATATCCCTCGGTTGCTCCTTACCCTGTGCCTTCAGCCGTGGTGGCGCCATCTTGGAAGTCCGGTCCCGTCATCTCCAGAGTTCCGCAGCGGGTCTTTCCCCTAGTACAGAGGGCCGGCGGTGGATCCGGGCGGTGCAGGGACTCGGTAGCCAGCGGGGGAGCCAAAGAGAGCCGGATCAGAGATGCTGGGGAAGGATCGATCGACGGATCAGGCAGGAGCTGTGAGAAGTGCGTCCTCTCACATGCCAGCCTTGGCCACGCCCCCTGTCCCAAGTGATTGAATAATGACAAAAAAGAAAAAAAAACTTACAAAAAGTTGTCACTAAATGATATATTGCTCACACATGCCATGGTTATATGTGGAATTGCACCCCAAAATACATTCTGCTGCTTCTTCTGAGTACAGGGATAACACATGTTTGGGACTTTTTGAGGGCCTAGCCGCGTACGGGACCCGGAAATCCAAGCATCGCCTTCAGCATTTCTAAGGGCGCAAATTTTTGATTTCACTCCTCACTACATATCACAGTTTCGAAGGCCATAAAATGCCAAAATAGCACAAAACCCCCCAAATTACCCCATTTTGGAAAGTAGACACCCCAAGCTATTTGCTGAGAGGCATGTCGAGTCCATGGAATATTTTATATTTTGACACAAGTTGCGGGAATTTGAGAAACTGATTTTTTTTGCCCAAAGTTGTCACTAAATAATATATTTCTCACACATGCCATGGTTATATGTGGAATTGCACCCCAAAATACCTTCTGCTGCTTCTCCTGAGTACGGGGATACCACATGTGTGGGACTTTTTGGGAGCCTACCCGCTTACGGGACCCCAAAAACCAAGCACCGCCTTCAAGATTTGTGTGAGTGAAATCAAAAATTTATGTCCTTAGAAATCTTGAAAGTGGTGATTGGTTTTCAGGGTCCCATACGCGGCTAAGCGTAGAAGGGTCATTCCCTTCTTCAACAGGATCTGATGCAGGATCTTATCCAATTGCCCAACAAATTCAGACAACTTCTCTCCTGGTTTTTGATAGCAGTGTTCTAATTGGTAGCAGAGTTTACTGGTGTTTTCAGTCCTCCCGAACACACTCTGTAGAACATCTAAATAATCCTGTGCGGCACAGTCCTTTTTGCTAAGTTTAAGATTACGTATGGCCTCTAATGCTGGTCCCCTTAAACTCTGTATAATCCTCTGCTTCTTGTGCTTCTCAGGTATTTCCCACTCTTCTAGAGCCTGAGTGGCGTGATCCAGCCATTCCTCAAATCCATCCTCCGATGAGGGCACTGGTTGTCTCCCTGAGAAAGTTCTGAGCTTCCTGTATCCAGTTATCAGGTAATCTGGGGAATCCTTCTTGCACTGAGCCACAATTTCTCCTATCACAGCACATAACTCTGGGCCAAGAGTTTTTAGTGATGAGCAGCCGGGGCCCTCTGTCCGTTGTTCTCTATTCCTTCTTGGACTAAGTGAGCTAGAGGAAGTGGGACCCTCTTGTTCTTCTGCAGGGTGTATTAGGAAAAGTTCTACTTGGTCTGCTGTTTTTATGCTAGTACCTTTAAAACAGTCCCGGAGTCCTATCTTCCACTCGCAAGGGGAATATGTGTGAGGGTTGGCACTATCTATTCGCATCTCCACCACCCATGGATTCCTGTCTGTGGATAAAGTCCTCAGGATTGAGAGCAACTTTTTCTCTTTCCAGGCTTCTCCCTTAATCTCGATCACTAAGCCATTTCTTAAGGTAACATTTTCTTCGCTGCACCACCTGGCTGCGGCAGCAGCATCCATGGCTGGTCCTGGCAAGGATGAGGTTCAATATAAAAGGGAATTTTGATTTCAGAGAAATAGAATCCTGGACGAGCCCCCACGTGTAGCGGTACCCCGGAGGGGCTGCTGATTTGTTTTGGGTCTACTCTCTGACCTTTCCACCCCTTCAAGTGGCTCGAACCCTCCTTTGGCACACCAGGCAATTGCAAATGTATTGTGAGTCCCTTGTTTAGCTAAGACCACAATAACACATGTAAAATATACAATGACATGCAATAATGTTGTTACCTTCTTCTGAATGCAGTCCTCAGGAGCAAACACACCTCACACAATAAATATAGTAAACCAAGGGTAACTTTACTTGGCATGTAATAGAAAAGGATAAAACATACAACAGATTAACAATATATATTGTGAGGGATTAACTCGGTAGCGTGTGTGTGTGACCCCCTGGATGGGTTCACTACACGCTGAACTGTACAAAAAGGCAGTTGAGGATGACTGAAAACAAATGATATGGTTTATTTTTCCATCTTGCGGGATACACGTGCAAGCATCAAAACATCATAAACAAAACAAAACATAAAATAAACCCTTGCCACTTGGGGCGTCTACCTTCCCAACACAGGAACCTACCTATGGAGTCTGGCACAGCCTACTGCTGGGCAGACACTGCTGGTCCTACAGCAGAAAACAAAAAGTCTCTTTGATATTTCTCACACAGAAATATCCATCAGCACCTCACCTCTTCAGTAGGGTTTGTGACTGCTCCTTCACTCACACAGCCTCAGGATGCAGCAATCGTCGTCATCCCTAGGCTGTCTTTATAGGGTCTTTAATTGCTTAATTCTGAACAGCTGAAACCTTTTAACGCCCCAAACCTCTCTGGCCATCTCTGCAGCCGACGCCCAATAGTAATTGGTGTATTGTCTAAACAAGGCAGAAATATATCTCCCGTCTGGGACAACACACACCGATTTACCTGACTTCCTGTCACAATATATACACAGCTGACTCTGCAAAGGGCTATAAATAGTCTATGCTCGCAAGCTTCCCCTAGTGGGCAATTCCTTTAAGTACAGTTTTCTAGTAATCTTGGTTAGGCCCGCCCTAGATAACTCCAGAATGTTCCTCAGTAAGGGGTGTCACCCTCGGCCGTGGTGGAGAAGTTATCCCCACGGCTGTGTGAATGACGTGTGAATGGTGTATGAATGGACAGCGACACCATTGGGGCCTTGACGCGGCGTTGCTGCTCCCAAGTCCTACATGTTGGACTTGGGCTAATCCAATGCGATGTGGATGTGGTGTGTGTGATCTAGGGACATCAGTGGTGTGCATGCGTGCATTGTCCGTGTGATCAATGTATTTGTTTAGTGTCCAAAGATGCCTACGGCGAGGACCCTCCTGACTGCTCTTCCATCAGCAGACTGGTTCTCCTCTGGCAGGGGGGGGGATTGTCTGGTTGGGGGGTCAGGTCATCACGCATGTCAATCTGCAGGCCTTTTCTCATGGCAAAGTTGTGCAGAATGCAACATGCACCGATCATCTGACACACAAAGGTAGGGGAATACAATAGGGCCCCCCCCCCAGACTTATCCAGGCAGCGGAAACGGGACTTCAGGAGCCCAAATGTTTGCTCCACCACTGTACGGGTTTTGATGTGTGCTTCATTGTATTTTCTCTCTCCTCTGGTTTGGGGGTTCCGGAAAGGAGTCATTAGATGGGGTCCCAGTGCATATGCTGAGTCACCTGGAAGGGAAAAGACAGGAGGATTTTAGCCGTGCATGTGCCCCTTGTGATGTCAGCATTATGAGGGGGGCAGTCATGCCTGCCACCCATGTCACTCACCAACCAGCCAGCTGTCCCCATACACGTTCTGTTCGAATTCCGTTGGGATGGGGCTCTGATTGTATATGAAGCTGTCATGGCTGGATCCGGGGTATTTGGCACGGACGTGCCATATGAGGTGTTGGGCATCGGCTATCACCTGTACGTTGATGGAGTGCCAATGCTTCCGATTGCGGTATATGTGCTCTGTGGCACTGGGGGGCTGTAGGGCCACATGTGTGCAATCAATGGCCCCCACAGTGCGTGGGAATCCTGCAATGTTGTAGAAATCTGTCATTGCCTTCAGCCACAGCTCCTCAGTGGTTGGTCTGATGAAGTGGTGGGACATGGGTCTAAAGGATTGCAGGGACAACCTGGTGCACACATCTGCTCATGGAGGACTGTGACATCCCAGCCACCACTCCACTTGTACGCTGGAATGATCCACTTGCAAGGAAATGAAGTGTTGCCAGGACCTTCACCAGTGGCTGCACTGCTTGTGAGCGGTGTGTCTTGCTGGTGATGTCATCCTGCAGGGTTGTGGTTAGTTCAAGTATTGCATCTGGGCTGAATCTGAAGAGGCGATACACCTCCTCATCACCCATGCCAAAGAGGCTCATGCGCGTGCGGTATATCCTCTCACGTGCCCGCCTCCTCCGTACCAGGGGACCTATTTGTAGTGCTAGGACCGCGACTGCCCCTGGCATGTTGGCACACAGAGGTGTTGTCCTTGCAAGTGTGGTTGTTCAGCTTGCTATTTTCGTCGGTAACGCTGCTGCTGTAGCTGCTCTCCTGCTGACCTGAGGCCATCTGGAGTAAAGATAAAGCAGCTATTTGTAGAAATAACTTTGCGACGAACGGACGAGATACGCTCGGCGCATGTAGCCAGCGTCTGGTGCTAATCCGTTCGCGAATTGGGAAATCTCCCTCATTTGCATATTTGAATCAATAGGCGCGACGGATGCGACGAGCGAAAATATGCGCTTACGATACTCTGGCGAAGGAGAGTTAAGCCGGTCGGAAAAAGCCAGTTTTCTGTCGCATCTAGTTTGGTGGGTACGGCCGCGTAGATACAACGGCGCATCTTTACAGTTACGCGGCGCATATCGATATACTCCAGCGCAAGTCTTTCTGAATCTGGCCCGTTGTGTCTTGCAGCAATGTAGATCCACATCACTCACAATGCCCAGCAACTTCCAACCCACTGAAACCAAAAAAAAGTGCAAACATACATCTGGTCTCAACAGGTCTGGTTGTTAACAGCTGTATTAAACAAGGTGGGGTCTCTCGGGTGATATCATGGACAAGACCATATTTTTGACACTTCATTCATATCACTGCAAATGTTGTGGTGTGGGGTCATTTGTTGAACCAGCACGTAAAACAACAGTTGTTTTACAGTATATGTGCTCGAGTAGTGATCTGCAGAAAAATGACCTTATTGAACCTTATGCATGGAACGCTCAGGTATTTTAGGTTATGATTCCTGTGCTTTTGAGGAACAGGAAAAGTTCTACCCCCAATTACATACAAGCTTTCAGCTCTGTGGACTATGTTATTTGTGCTGTCAATAGACATGATTTAGTATAGCATTGTGTACAGGTGAACATGACAGCAAGATAATTTATTTTTTCAAAAGAAGAGAGAAAATTCTTTAAAGCAACCCTGAAGCTTTATCAATGTGTCCCTGAAAAGGAATGTGTGCGCGAATGTGTGGGGCTATTGTGCAGAGAAAATAGAAAATAATGTTAAATTCTCTTCCAAAACAACTTTAGCATCAAGGCATATATCCACATCAAACATAAGGTAGTTCCAGTATTACAATAGAAATGCAGTGCTTACATATAAGGTAAGTTGCTGAAAGCTTGCTTCCTTTCATTTGTGGTCAACTGATTTGACCTTCAAGAGGGATGCTCCACTGTTCAACCGTTAGGCAAGCTTGCTTCAGACTGGTGTGTAGGCAGTTGTAGTCTACTTTCTCCACTTCAGGTGGCGCTCTTCAGCAGTGGCACTGCAGTTGGAGAGGAAGTGAAGAGGAACATGGTTCCTCTATGGTTTTCTGGGTCACCCATTGGATGCTGCTGCCCCATATGACTCTACCAGCCATCTTGGGTCAGGCAGAGCCTTTTGTAAGGCCCTGGCTCCCAGATTGGTGCTCATTTTGCGAGTTCATGGGACCTCAGGTGGGTGACCTGAGGGCCTGCAGGCTGAAGCTACAGAGAGCTGACTGAGGGGCTATCATCATCTGAGGATCTAGTCTGGCATCATAGGATGTTGCAGGGATGTTAGAATGAGACAACCAACTTTGCCCTGTACATTTTGTGAGTACAGGCTGCTGTGAGAGATCTTAGTCTTTTGAGTTGCTGCCACCCCTCTTGTGCTAGAGAGTAAGCTGTGTGTTTGTCTAAAGGGATCATTGGCTGGTGTCTTGAAGAGGTCAGTCTATCTAGTTCTATGTGAAGGGACACTGCTAATGTTGCTCTAAGGCTGCATTCACACCTAGGCGACCTGATCGTGGCCTTTTGTCCTGCGAATTGCGGCGACAAATTGTGGCGTTTTGTTTCCGCAATTTACGGCGACAAAACGCCGCGATTTAACCCCCATTTAACCCCCAGGTCCACATCTCCTATGCCGAACGCCGAAAGCCGCCTGAAAAAATGGTCCGGTACTTGTTTTGAGCTTCAGGCGTACAGCGTTTCGGCGTTCGGCGTGGAGATGTGAACCATCTCCATAGAGGGGAATGTTAAATTTCCCCTCTAGCATCTTAGGGCTGCATTGGCTTCCTGCTTCAGGCAACAAAACGCCTAAGTGTGAATGCAGCCTAAAGCAGACACTTTATTTTAACTGCTTCTTCTATCAATCAAAGTCTACAGTTTCTATTGCATTTCGGCTTCAACTTTTCTGAAAGAAGATAACTGTCCTCAAACTATATATAGTTCTCTTTTTGGAGCATCCCACTCAATTCCCCCAACCCTGTCCCAGTTAGTCCAGAAAATAAAAATAACAAAAACAGAACACCCCTAGACTAGTTATTGAGGAAAAGAGTGCCGGTGATCATGTGCTTGGCTGCAGGGCAATCTACAGAGAAAGAGAGGCCTGGAGCAAGTGGATTGGAAATGAGCTAGCAGAGGGCCAGCATGACAGGAGTGATAAGGGACAGCAAGGGTTAAGGAACTTAGTTTGGAAAGTGGGGGGTATTAAGGGATTGGAGGAAAAGTTGTGGAGAGGAGGGGTTTTGTTTATTTAAGGGACTGTAGGGGTGACCTGGGCAACACAGCAGGGGAATCAGTTTCCCGTCTGCCCTCCCTGGGTTTCGTTATCTTTTCTTTCAGGTGTTGTTGCAGTACACGTCATGACGGTGGCGGTGGTGGTCTTTGATGGTGGTAACTATCCTATGAGGTGGAAGTATGGGGGACTCATCCGTGGTATGGGCCCCCTGGTGTGTGCAGTTAACAAGGGTTAGCTGAACATGGTAATGGTGGCACTGCGGGTAACAGGTTGTCTCCAAACTGGTGTTATTTCCGCTGGAGGTCTAGTACGGTAAAAGGCCCGCAGTGAAGAAGTGAAAATGATTATGTTGGGAAGTGCCGTCAAACACCACCAGGGAGAGCATCTGATATCTGAGTTTTTGTTATGGTTAAAATATGTTTGTAGCGGCCTGTTGTGCTAGCGCTGCTTTAAATTTAGAGGGGAGTGTGAATGTTAGTTGACTCAGACACATATAATTTTGGCTAAATTTGGCCTCTGTTCCAGCCGTGGCTGTGCTGGGAGTGACCACCATTATTCGCCTGGGGTGTTGTTACCACCCCAGGCAAAGGGTGGCGCAGCTAAGTCAGGGTGATATTGGGTGTCTCCCCTCAGCAGCCAATCAGTGGGTATTGATTGTCCTGCTGTGCATGCTGTGGAGGGGTACTCAAGGAACAGACATAGTTGGATCGAGGTCGTCGGTCCTTGGTCTGTCGTCCTACTACCTTGTGGCCCTCCTGGCTGGGGGTGCGTGCTCCTGCAATCCTGGCACCGGGACCACGTTGGTCCGGGGTTGTGATCTGTTTAAGTAGGCTCAGTAGTCAGACTGGGTCTACGCTTTCGAGGTGATCCTGTGCTGTCCGTTCTGGAGGGAGGAAGCTACATGATGAAGGACCCTTCTTGGAGAGGACCAAGCAAGAGGCTGGTATCTTGGGAGAGGCCTGGAAACTTCATCGAAGTATGCACCATATACTGAGAGGCTTGATAGTGATCGCCTATCAGACGAGTTCTACAAAAGTTAATCTGGAGAGATCCGGGTGCTGAATCCTGTGCTAGGGGATACTGGACCGAAAGTGTCTCCATTCAAAGGAAGGTCTGTAGCAGAGACTGTACTTTGTTCCGTGCACCACTCCGGCTGCTGGGCCAGTGAGAGGGACCTATCCGGGTGCGCAAAACCCACTCTGGCTAGAGTGGCAATGAGAACTGTGTTGCTGGAAGCAGGAGTGTTTCCGGATTGAAATTATGCACCTGAACCTATCTACCTGTTTACCCTTGCATCCCTTCAACCACTTCTTCTTTCTTACCAAGTTCTGCAAATAAATCTTAGAAAAAGAAGTGTAAAGTGTGGACATTGAACTTTTTCAACTCTCATCTACTACCCTGGACGGCGAGAGGATAGAGGTAACATGCTGTCAAGTCACCTGTGGCCAGATGACCGATGCACCCCGTTGTAGTCAGGAGTGCACCACAAGGTAGTGAATCCTTTGGCAGACTGCTGCGGATGAACCACAGAGTGGATATGGAGTAGTGTTGCTCACGAATATTCGCATTGCGAAAATTCGTTACGAATATTGCATATTCGAGTATTCGCGAATAAATCGAATATCGCGGTGAATATTCGCTATTGCAAATATTCATATTTTTTCAAATTTATTTTTAAAACAGATCACATCCTAGTGATCTCCATCGACGTATAAAAGCATTGCTGGTATGATTAGAGACCCTGGGCCGAGTAGCTGAGGCGATCCTTTTATGTTGCCGAATATTCGCAATACGAATATTCGTATTACGAATATTCGCGAATACTTTCTCTGCCCTTCTGTGTTTTGTGTATAAAAAAAAAAAAAAAATAGCTTTAGTTTAGTCATTTAAGTTTGTGTAAGTAGAGTTAGTGTTTAGTGCATATTAGTTTAGTAATCCAGGAAATGATCTCCATTTTCACGTGTTGTTCGCGCGCATACGCGGGCGAGAATTTCGCAATCAATTTCGCATTAGCGAAATTTCGCATTCGCATTAGCGAAATTTCACATTCGCATTAGCGAAATTTTGCAAAAAAAAAATTCTTTGATTAAATATCACGAATATTCGATATTAACCACTTAAGGACCCCCGCACGCACATATACGGCCACAGAATGGCACGTACAGGCACAAGGGCGTAAATTTACGTCCCCGCCTAAGTGCGGTTCGGGGGTCCCATCGGGACCCCCTCCGCGGCGTGCGAGGGTCCCCCTGGCTCCGGGAGCGATCCGGGATGAGCGGGCGGATGTCGGCGTTTACCCGCCCCCCCGCGATCGTTTCCAGCCAATGCGCGCGCTCCCAGCTCCTGTCACTTCCTCCTCCTGTGTTTACACAGGAAGGAGGAAATTATGTAATCTCTCATCGCAGCGGTGTTTCCCACCGCTGCTGATGAGAGAAGACATCACAAGTAAGTGTGCACCAACACAACACTGACACACACTCACATAGGCACATTAACCCCTTGTGATCGCCCCCCCCCCACCCCCCCTGTCACAGTGTCACTGAATGCAGTGATCTAATCACTGCATTTAGTGTCAGTGTGACAGGCAGTGTAAAAAACAGTTGGTGTTAGGTCCAGGGTAGCCCCCCCACCCCCCCTAATAAAGTTTTAACCCCCTGATCACCGCCCTAGTTAACCCTTTCACTCCCTATTGCCAGCATCACTAAGCGATCATTTTTCTGATCGCTGTATTAGTGTCGCTGTTCCCGCTAGGTAGCTATTTTTTTTTATTGCGATTTTTTTTTTTACTAAAGACATGTGGCTAAATAAATTTTGGTCTAAATGTTTGACTAAAATTTAGTTTATTTGAGTTTTTTTTTTAACAAAAAGTAAAAAATAGTGTTTTTTTTTTCAAAAATGTCGCTCTATTTTTGTATATAGCGCAAAAAATAAAAATCGCAGAGGTGATCAAATACCACCAAAAGAAAGCTCTATTTGTGGGAAGAAAAGGACGCAAATTTTGTTTGGGAGCCACGTCGCACGACCGCGCAATTGTCTGTTAAAGCGACGCAGTGCCGAATCGCAAAAACACCTTGGGTCATTTACCAGCGTATTGGTCCGGGTCTTAAGTGGTTAACGAATATTTCACGAATATTCTTCTATATATTCGTGAAATATCGCGAAATCGAATATGGCGTATTCCGCTCAACACTGATATGGAGGACAGGTCCACTGGAGCTCAAACAGGGATCCCACAAGAAGCTTAAGCCCAATATTCCCCAGGGTGCAGAATCTAAGATCCAGCTGGTATTCACCAGAGCCTCTAGTGGTGAGGATGGCCTTAGCTGCAACTGGATCCAGGTTGCGACCCCCAGGGTCCCCTTAGGTCACGCCCCGTAGGGAGAGAGGGGAAGCAGCCACTCAGGACACAAGAGATAGTGAAGGGTAAGCTAAGGTCGGGGCGACAAGCAGACAAGGATAAACAAGGGACAGGCCAAGGGTCAGGGTCACAGGCAAACAAAAGTAGTCGGGGGGAAGCCAAGATCGATACACAGAGATAAACGTAGCACACGGCAAGCAGGAACCCAAACACACAATGCTTAAAAAAACAAGGTTGATGTCAGTGATTAGAAATAGACCAGTACTGTGTGATTGCAAAAGAGGAATCCAAACAGATATAGGTAAAAAGGGTGATTTATTTAAGAAGAGGGGGTAACACCCCACCACCTTCAACAAGCTCAGTGCAACAAACAAAGATCCACAGTGACAAAAATAACACTAAAGACAATATGTACAGCAAGGGAAATACCGGAATCATAAACAGGCCAGGCCGAGGTCATACACGGGGGATCAGGAAGTAGCTGCGGACGGGGAATGAACAGGAAGGGAAAGTCCAGAAGAGGGATCAGGTCAGGATGGATCAGGATGGATCAGAAGTCCAGGAGGGAGACAACAGGTACAGGGTCCAGATAACAGGCTCAGGGTCGGGTTGATAGACAGATACCAGGGCAAGTTCTGTTTGAACCTGCCGGGTATAAATAGGGCGTGTTGATTGTGTTCAGGTCACACCTGAACGTAGCAAGGGCCAGGTGCTCCACACTGCCAGGGTCCATCCGCTGGTGGAGGTCAGTACTGCGTCCCAAAGGTGATATACCAGCAGGGGGAAGTTCCCCTGACAGCTCCGAACTGCCAGGAGACCCCTGCTGGTGGGACGCAGCACTGCAAGAAAGAATATAAATAGCACCAGCGGATGGAACCTTTCCTGACAGTTGATCAGCAAAGCAGACTTGGTTAATATAGATTTTCTCGAATGGCCTGGGGTGGAGCCATACAGGGAGGAGAGATGATAAAGGCAGCCAGGTGAGAGGGCCTGGCCTTTAAGGTGAACACATAGAGAGCAAGGTAAGCTGTCAGACATTACTGCATATCCATCCATCCATCCATATCTTATGGCCCCTCCCCATTCCCATCCTGGGCCCAGGCTTAAAGAGAAATCTCAGGTGAAACCTCCCCAACAGACGAGGTGAAAAGACCTCAGATGCAGCGATCCAAGATGCCTCCTCAGGACCAAACCCTCTCCAATGCACAAGATACTGAAGAATGCCTCTGCAGAGCTGAGAATTCAGAACTTGACTAACCTCATACTTTAGATTATCCTTATTGACCAGAACCGAAGTAGGGAGAGGACGAGCGGATTTATTGAGGACCAAAGGCCTTTTAGGAATAAGCAAGGGCATGAGAGGATCATCAGGAATCTGAGGAGGGTCCCCCAGACCCTTAAAGATGAACTGGGCATCTAGCACAGGACCATCAGACTGGGCAGAGGACAGTGGAACTCTGAGGTCAGGTTGGTAAGAAGGTGACAAGTCACAGGAGTCAAGCTGGATAGCTGAAAGACAAGCAGAATGAGGATGGATTGAACCCTCTAGGTTTGAATGGACGTAATAGTATTAGGGTAAGACAAGGTCGCCAAAGGTCCTGAATAAGAAAAAGTAGGAGGCTCACTGGGCATGGGCTGGAATGGCATAACTAGTTCAGAGACCGAGTGAATAGCAAGGTCAGGTGTAGCGACTACGTGACAAGGCGTCGTGACTAAAGAACTTGCAGACAAGCTAGCCTGGCTGTGCGTCCAAGGGTATTTAGGGACAGACAAAGGTAAATGGTTATGCAAACTGATGGGAATGATCGGCTCAGGTTCACGGGTGGGCTCCTCATCCAGAATGCCACATGACTTAGAGCGCGCATCAGCCCGAGTATTGCAGGACGCATCCTGGAAACCACTATATGCAGTAGGAAGAGCAAAAGATACTGGGACGTGGCAGCAGGAAGTTCCTCTTTTGGGGCAACCTTGGGTAGGCAGGACGAGGAACAGGAGGAACCCCAAGCCAGGATCTGTCCAGTAGTCCAGTCAACGTGTGGAGAATGGAGTCGTAACCAAGGGAGTCCCAAAACGATAGGAGCTGAGGCCTTAGGTAAGATAAGGAAGGATATCCACTCCTGGTGAAGTGTCCCTACTGACATCTTAACGGGGAGTGTCTGGAAGCGGATAGGACCCCCTGGGAGAACAGTGCCATCAATCGCCAAGAACACCAATGGCGTGGTGAGGGGCAAAAGGGTAAGTATTATGGACGATGTGATTTCCCAGTCCATGAAATTGCCAGCGCCTCCGAAATCCAGATATGCCGAGACCGAATGAGAAGAAGCACCAACATGAAGGAACACAGAAAGAAGAAGACAAGAAGGTGAAGGTGATATTTCTGGGTCCAATACTCCAGTTTCCAGATGTATTGGACCTGAACGTTTTTCTGGACAAAGAGAGCAAGTGTCACGAAAATGACATTTGCCCCCACAGTAGAGACACAGGCCTAGAGTTCTGCGCCTAGCACGTTCCTCGGGGATAGCCTGGTCTGACCCAGCTGCATGGGTTCCTCAGCTGGCAGGAGATGCTCCACGGGTCGAAGAGAGGGGAGCTAAGTCTGACTAAGAACCAAGGAATGCTGGCGTCGCTTTTCTAAGGTCCATTCCTGAAAGCGAATATCGATCTGGTTACACAAGGAGATAACTTCGTCCAGATCAGTGGGCATGGTTCTTCCTGCTAATTCATCCTTCACTCTATCAGAAAGGCCATGCAAAAAGGTTGCGACTAAGGCCTCATTGTTCCAGCTCAATTCAGCCATCAGTATACGTAAATGAAGAGCACACTGTCCCACAGAAGCAGACCCTTGGCAGAGACGTAAAAGGGCGCTGGCCGCTGAAGTGGCACGACCTGGTTCTTTAAAGAAATTCCGAAATAGTCTCAAGAATGCTAGAAACCACTGGATAATTCAGTTCCCACAGAGGGGCTGCCTAGGCTAAAGCTTCACCAGAGAGGGGGGAAATGATATAGGCTACCTTTGCCAGATCAGACAGAACGTTTTGGGGCAGGAGCTTAAAATGAATAGTGCATTGGCTAAGGAACCCCCTGCAGGCCTTAGTGCGACACTGCGACTGGTGCGATAGGCGCAGCCGCTGGTTGTACTTGAGGTAGTTGAACTGGGGGTCCTAAGGAGACCTGAACCTGTTCAAAGCGAGAAGCCAGATCCTGAAGGAATCACATCACCTGAGTCTGACTTGATTCCTGAGTCTCAAGTCTGCGGACTATGCCCTGCAATGGATCGGCTGCACGTCAGCCAGGTCCATTGCTGTTCAAACTGTCAGGTCACCTGTGGCCAGACGACCGATGCACCCCGTTGGAGTCAGGAGTGCACCACAAGGTAGTGAACCCTTTGGCAGACTGCTGCGGATGGACCACAGAGTGTATGAGGAGGACAGGTCCACTGGAGCTCAAACAGGGATCCCACAAGAAGCTTGAACCCAAGATTCCCCAGGGTGCGGAATCTAAGATCCAGCTGGTATTCACCAGAGCCTCTAGTGGTGAGGATGGCCTTAGCTGCAACTGGATCCAGGTCGCGACCCCCCAGGGTCCCCTAGGTCACGCTCCGTAGGGAGAGAGGGGAAGCAGCCACTCAGGACACAAGAGATAGTGAAGGGTAAGCCAAGGTCGGGGCAACAATCAGATAAGGATAAACAAGGGACAGGCCAAGGGTCAGGGTCACAGGCAAACAAGATCGTTACACAGAGTACACAAAGTGGCTCAAAAACCCTCCCTTGACACAACTGGTATTATGGGAGTTGTGGACCCCAGTAACTCATTGGGGAGCACAATAACCCGTTACACTGCAATAGATAATGCAAATTAGAGATTACCTTAAATGGAATTGATCCTGCAGTATGAAAGACAGACTGTACACAAACCTTTAGAGTATCCAAAGTGGTACTTTACTTGTGAGATGAAAACAAAAGAACAAGGCTAAAACAGTGATAACTTTCTGCAGAGCCCTGCAAAATCAGTAACAATAGTAACACATAGGTGTAGGCTAAACTATAATATCATACAGACCTGTGCAAGCACACAGCAAGGGGATTCTCTCAACAAGACATACACATTGAAGCACCCCCTTGCCAAGCCTCACCCAGCTCTCTGTCTCTCTACAGTACTGTACAATGTAATAGAACCAATTACTCGACGAGTAATAAAATGAATGTCAACAGTAGGCAACACTAAATAAGTAGTCTTTGAGTAATATTGCTAACCAATGTGGTTTGGCGGGCCAGGCCAAACTTCGATATAATTTATCCTAACAGTTCGTGCACATATGCGTTGGCATGCGTTGGCGCGCAAAGAAGAAAAAACAACAACTTGTAATCCAAAGGGAAAATGAGAAAAAAAACTGATAGTATCTAGTAGAAACTTCCTGAACAGTTGAACCGCAATTGATGAATATCAACAATCCGCCCTCCTGTAAGACAGTCAGTACACTTGGGCAAGTGCCCGTCTCACACAACCGATTCGGGCCTTGTCCTTCTGTGGCACTCAGTCCACGATCTCCGGTCACAGTTCTGCTATCCAGCAGCCTCCGGTTCTCAGACAGGTCACAGGGATACTGGAAGCCTGTCCGATCTCTCCTTCTCAAAGGCGCTCCGCCCGGCCGTAGGTAGGCCTCAGCTGCGGCCTACTCCCCGTGGAGACACTTCTGACAGTGTTCTCCTGGGTTGAAGAGACGGTTCCGAGAGAGCGTGCCAAACATGTCCTTCCCCCTAAATTACCTCCCCCAGCAGGCTGCGAAGAAGGCAAAGCATCTTGGGGTTGTACAGCTGCTCACTGGGTAATGTAGTCTATTACAGGCCAGGGCAAATGGAGCCTCTTCTCTCCCTGTATTTAATTCCCCAACATTCTCTGTGGTACCAGAACAAAATGTAAACAACAGGTGGCTCTAACTCATCTCGGCCACAGGAGGGGGCTGAGATCCTTCACTATCAGCACTGGTAGTCTTTTATATCACATCAAAAAGGGTGATACCCCGCTACACATATATAAGCAAATTCCAGTTAAAAGTGCTAAAAGTGGTCAAGCATCAGGCCCTGTTCATACTCTGCACACTCCTGTCCTGTACATACTGTAACCCAACATTACCCTCCACACTCCTCTCCTGTACATACTGTAACTCAACCTTACCCTTCACACGCTACATACTGCCAACTATCTTTCTCTCCACATTCCTCTCCTGTACATACCGCCCCTCATCATACCCTCCACACTCCTCTCCTGTACATACTGCCCACTGTCATACTCCACACTCCTCTCCTGTACAAACTTCCCCACTTTCATACCCTCCACACTCCTCTCCAGTACATACCACCCTCTGTCATACCCTTCACACTCCTCTGCTGTGCATACTGCCCACTGTCATACCCTCCACACCCCTCCCCCGTACATAGTGCCCACTGTTAGACCCTCCACATTTCTCTCCATCACCTGCACATACTTCCCGGTTTTATACCGTCCATACTCCTCTCCTACGACTCTTACCCACAAAAACAGTTCTTTAAAATTATACTGAATATCCTTAATGTTACCAGCTCTAGAATGGGCACAATTTTGTTAGTTCAACTAAAGGAAATCTTCTTAGTCTTCATATTTGTTCTGCCCATTATTAATACTTATTTAATTTTGTGATTACTACTGTGATGTATAGAGGAACATAGGGGATCTCAGCTACTCTAAATATAGCACTTGTAAAAAAAAGTGTCTCTTAAAAATATTTTTGAAATGTTGGCAACTATGCACTTAGGCACTGCCCAAGGGCTACCTGGTCAGTAGGGGGACCCATGAGAGGCTCCTGGAATCCTGTGATAATAAAGCGGTAGTAAACTTTGCTAACATTACTACTTTTTAGAGGCCCTGAGGTAGGTTATGCCATAGTGTACAAATATGCACAGCATATTAGCACATTAGGGTACACTTACATTGTCAGACTGAGCCCTCCAGTGTTGCGCTGTGATCAGTCCGGTGAGTCCCGGGTGCTTCCATCTTCAGCCGGTCTTCCTTCTGGGCTCTGTGCCTTCGGTCACTTGCCTTGGCTGGGCTGCATTGATGTCATTCCCATACATGCTCATGCGCATCCTCTCATCCCCACTTTCTCTCTCATCCTCCCTCCCTCTCTCATCCTCCCTCCCTTACCCCTCACCCCTCTCTCATACTCTCTCTCTCTCTCTCTCTCTCTCTCTCTCTTTCTCATCCTTCCTCTCTCTCTTTAATTAGTTATAACAAAAATTGTTTGTTTGTTTATTTACTTATTATCTATAATAGGCCCACCAAAATCCTCAGCACCAGGCCTATGATGTTCTTAATCTGACCAAACGGCAGCTCTGTGACTGAATGGACACACGGAGCTGCATCCTGGCTTGGGTGCCCTCATAGCAAGCTGCTTGGTGTGGGGGCACTCGACAGGAGAAAGGGGCCAGGAGCAGCAAAGAGGGTTGGGAGAAGAAGAGGATCCGGGCTGCTCTGTGCAAATCCACCGCACAGAGCAGGTTAGTATAAAATGTATGTTATAATAATTTTTTATTTTTTTTTTAAACAATACTTTAAAATCACTTTAAAAAACTAATTTATAACCATTTTTATTTACGGATCTGAATTCAGCTGAATTGTTTTCAATGGAGACATTCACACAGGTGCGTAATAATGCACTGCGTTCAGATCCGTAACACAAAATCCCACAATCTGCATCTGAGGACATGCCTATACATGTACAGTATACCATTGAAAGAACGTCTATGAGATAAAAAAATAAAGTGCCTGAATACACAAAAAAAAAACTCATGCACCTTTCTTAATATACAAGTGTGAACAGGCACAATTAGGCCTCATGCACATGGATGTGAAAAATGTTGCTTTTTAAGGCGTCTGTTTTTTTGTTTACCTCTAAACGCAGCTGAATGTTAGCTACTGTGCCAATGCACATGCAGGCATTTAAAGTGGTTGTAAAGGCTCAGGGGGTTTTATCTTCATGTATTCTAACCATGAAGGTAAAAATCTTCTGTGTGCAGCAGCCCCCCAATATTTATCTGTGCCCTATCTAGATCCGACGATGTACACAAGAGTAGCGGCTCTTCTGGGTCTCTTCCTCCTCATTGTCTGAGACAGCAGCGGAAGCCATTGGCTCATGCTACTGTCAATCACAGCCAATGAGGAGAGAGTGGGAGCAGGGCAGAGCAGTACTCTGTGTTTGAGTGGACAGTAGCTCAGACTGCTTGCTATGGGGGCACTCGGCAGGAAAGAGGGACCAGGAACGCCCGAGGGGGCCCTGAGAAGAGGAGAATTGTGGCTGCTCTGTGCAAAACCATTGCACAGAGCAGGTAAGTATAACATGTTTGTTATAAATAAATTAAAAAATCTGCCTTCAATATCACTTTAATTTTTTTAAGACCAGCCGCCGTCATTATACAGCGGCAGGTTGGCTCTCCTGGGTGAATCGCCGTAGGTGTACATCGGCTGCTTTAAGAGCCATAGAGGGCGCGCACAACGCCAAAGCCAATGAGCTTGTGTTTGGCCGGCGGCCGCTATGTCTTCCAGCCATCCGCGATCGCTCCACAGAGAGCCAGAACGGGATCTAACAATGTAAACAGACAGATCCGCGTTTTGACAGAGGGGGAGAGACAGATATGTGTGTGCCGTGAATGACGTCTCCCCTGCGCATTAGACATGTACGTTCGTTTCGAATTTGTACAAATTTCCAAAAATTCGTACATTCGAAAGCATCCGAAATAGGAATTGCTATGCTTCAGAATTTTACAAAATACAAAATTTTGTTGACGAATTTCGGATCCGAATTTTTTACAACGGTCGGAAACGTGACTGGTGTTTTGTTGACCAATCAGAGGTTTTCTTCTGCTGCTGAGTGAGGGTTGGGAAAATTACCTTTTTTAATATGGGAGTGGGAGACTGACTGGTACTGGTAGTCAATGGGAGTTTCAAAATCAGACAAAATAAGAACGTTTGTTAAAATTAGGGTTGTCCCGATACCACTTTTTTAGGACCGAGTACAAGTACCGATACTTTTTTTCATGTACTCGCATATACCGAATACCGATACTTTTTTTTAAATGCAGCCACGTGTCCCTAAATGCAGCCTTGTCCCTAAATGCAGCCTTGTCCCTAATCAGCCATGTCCCTAATTCAGCCATGTCCCCAATGCAGCCATGTCCCTAAATTCAGCCATGTCCCTAAATTCAGCCATATCCCTGATGCAGCCATGTCCCTAAATTCAGCCATGTCCCTAGATGCAGCCATGTCCCTAGATGCAGCCATGTCCCTAATGCAGCCTTGTGTCCCCTAAGAGAAAGCCAAGTCCCCCCATCCCCGCCGCTGCCAAAATCTAGTTCATACCTCCCAACTTTTCAACATGGTGCTGCCTGACATTTGCCGTCTGTCACTATAGTTGGATGCTACCGCAAGTTGACGAGAAATAAAAGATTCTGTCATCACAGTTGTTTGGCGAGGGGCACTACCGCGGGATACCAAGAAAAGTTTATGCCATTATAGTTGTCCCACAGGGTGTCGAGAACAGTTTCTGGCATTACACTTGTTGAGCGGGGGGGGGGGGGGACAAATGAAATCTGTTGTGTTCCCTTAGCATAAATTAACTAGATGTCGGCAGCGGGGGGGGGGGACGGGACTTGGCTTTGTCTTAGGGGACTAGGTGGCAGTGGCAGCAGCTCTCCTCTCCTCCATACGAGGACTGCTCTGCTCCGCTATCCGCCCCCTCTCCACCTCCTCTCGGGGGGGGGGGGGGAAGTATCGGGTTAGGCATCTGGGGCACTAGTATCGGTTAAAATCGTTTTATTTTTGGCAAAATAATTACTATTATTCGTTATGATGAAGTTAAAAACCCAGGAAGTCAGCACAGCACAGGGATGGTGGGAGCCCCTCATAATGAACACAGCAGGGGCGCAGCCCCAGGAGGAAATTAGCACAGCACAGGGATAGTGGGAGCCCCTCATAATGAGCATAATGAGTTGACAACTGCCATTGGATTGAATACGAATTTACGTTTAATGTTCGTTACTTTATTTTTAGGGGCTGAGTTCCTGTTTGTAGCCCTTTAGGTAGTATTTCGTAAATTTGTGTCCGAAATTCAATTTGGATTGAATAGGAATTTGTTAACTTTTCGTAAAAGTACAAACATTCGTTATGATGAATTTAAAAAGCAAACCCAGGAAGTCAGCAGCACTGCTGACTTCCTGGGTTTGCTTTTTAAATTCATCATAACAAATGTTCGTAATTTTATGAAAATTTTACGAATCTAATGAAAATTTCTACTTCACACGAATCCAAATTTTATTTCGGACACGAAATACGAATTAGGGGCTAATATGAAAGGGAACAAAACAAAACAAATTTATTAACGGCGCCCATGTCTATTGTGCATGCACGGGAGTGACGTCAGCGGCTCCAGGCCAGTCACAGAGCCAGAGTCTGTGGACCCAGAAGGAAGAATGGGAGAAGATGGATGCTGCCTCTAGCGAATCGCTGGAGGGCTTTGTTTCCAGGTAATGTGTTAGTATGTGATGAATACTAGCACATTATTCCTTTATCTTGCAGGTCCTAAAAAAAAACAGTTTTCAGCCACTTTAAGCCAGCAAAAGACGGAACAAAATGTGTCACGTTCAACAGGAACCGGACAAATTTTCCATCTGTCTGCACTGGCATCACCAGTGTGGGGCCAGAGGGGGCCACGACCCCCCCAACATTGTACTGTGCCCCACCATGTGCCCTACCAATTAAACACCTTTTTGTTTGTACCGGTTTATGTGCCCCACATCTTGCTGGGGCTGCTGCCGCGTTAGTGCATTTTATAGTTGACCCCCCTACTTTTGTCCCTGTCCCCCCATGTGCCCCCCCTAAATATGAAATCTGGAGATGCCACTATCTGTCTGTGGGTAGATTGGTTGTACTGAAGTTGATCCATTGATCGACTTCAGTACAGCCAGCTTACCTGACTTTTTTTCCGGCTAATCACTATCGCTGCCAGCAGTGATCATTGAATTCTCCCAGTGGGGAAGGCTCCTTGCGCTCCCTGCCGGCAGAACACAATATCGTTGCAGTAGGGAATCAAGCAATTTTCTTTTCTTCAACCTGCGGGCGCCCGAGCGCCGCCCCCTCTATCCATGCCACCCCCTATTTGAATAATGGATAGATTCATGCATAGAGTGAATCTATCCATGGCCAACGCACACTGGCGTAGCGGGGGGGGGGGGCTGGGGGGGCTGTCGCACCGGGCGAAAAATTGGAGGGGGGGCGAAATCCTGGCGTCACAGATTGCGATCCGCGGAATGCACCGCCGCCGCTGCCTTAGGAAAGGCAGCGGCTTTGGCCTAGCTGCCGAGCGGTCGGCCATCTTGGTACACCCGGCGGCAGGGCGCGATGACGTCATCACTACTCTGCTCGTGGATCTCTTCCTACCAGAGCGCACGCTGATGCTTCTGCAAGATTGCAACAAGTAAAGTGAGTTGAATCATGTTGTGCAATGCTAAAACTACTGGCTATTATTACTAATATTTGGGGGCAATGTTATTCTACTGGCTATTACTAATGTCATGTGGGGGCAATGTTATTCTACTGGCTATTACTAATGTCATGTGGGGGCAATGTTATTCTACTGGCTATTACTAATGTCATGTGGGGGCAATGTTATTCTACTGGCTATTACTAATGTCATGTGGGGGCAATGTTATACTACTGGCTAGCCTATTATTACTAATGTCATAAACAAAAAGACAAAATGTATGTTTGTCTTGTTTTTTTTTTGGTGATTCGAAAATGATCCGATATGTGACTCCTGATCCGAGGATCGATCCGATCCGTGAGTTTTTTGATCCGTTGCACCCCTACTGTACTGTGTCCCGAGCGAGTACGGTACGTGGCCACCATTTTGTGGCAGATGGCACCCTGTGATTGGGCGTATGTGGTCATGTGCTGGTGCCAGGGGGGGGGGGGGGGGTGCGGGCGAAAAAAAATTCTGCCCCGGGCGCCCATAACTCTGGTTACGCCACTGCCAACACGGCCACCCCTTATTCATGTGTCCGGCCCTTTTCAGGATGCCGGGCGCTTGAATTACAGCGACAGGGTTTTTCTTTTTGAAGCACCTGATAGGCTCTAATAGGCTTTAAAATAGGGAGCACAGAGCACTGCGCCATGAGCCCAACCAGGTGTTACAAAAGTGAATTTGCTGTTGTAACACTGATCCTCAATCCTGCCCATCAGAAGCAGGTCTGGGACCCCTTTTCCGATTGGCCAAAAAGAGAAGACTCCTGATTGGCCGCAGATGCCCATGGAAAGCAGAGGAAGGGAAATCTGTCGCTGCCGGTGAGGTGCTGCATAGATGGGGTAAGTGCACCAGACCCGCCTGCCGACCGACCGAGCAACCAACGGGGGTGGGGTAAGGGAAAATGTTGGTACTGTTTGCTGCCCCCCCCCCCCCCCCCAAAATTAGAATGCTAGCAGCATTTTTACATACTGCACTGCGGTCCCATTCACATGTGTGCATTCTGGGACCGAGTACAGATGTGCGTTCCTGAAACGTGAAAAACACACAAAAACTGCGTGTCCTTCTTATGATGCCATCAATTGTTAATGGCACCCAAAAGTGCCCACGTAACATGCAAAAAACGCAAAGCCCAACACACAAATAGGTGTAGGAGCTTCTTTTGGTGTGTTTGTCACACATAAAAAAGCCAGTTAACTTGAATGCATGTTGAACAGAAAAAAAAATGAAAAAACGTGCGTTTGTGTGACAAGAAAATCTGAATAGCGAGTAAAATATAAAAATGACAGCGACTGCAATCCAAAAAACCTGTGCAGTAAAATGTAGCAGGGTGCTGGGATTCTGGTGTGCTGATCCTCTGCTTTGCCGTGCTTTTCATTAAGCGTTTCTTTATTTATAGAGTGGAAATCTTTCCTGTCTACAGTCAGCCCTGGACACTGAGATCTGTTCTCAGACAAGATCCTGCTTGGTATCAGTGTGAGAAGCACTGTCATCTGCTCCACAAAAGGGGTGTTGTCTCTTTAAGTTTCACAAGGATGACATCACACTGGGGTTTGGCAGTCGGATTCAATGAGTGTAGAAGGGAGTAGAGACAGCTCACAGACTGAAGGGGGAAGGAGAGAAGCAGAGCAGCTAGACACAGGCACAGCAGGTAAGCCCAGCTCCCAGCAATCTCTTGTCATCCTGCCCCCCACAACATCCCCCACCCATGACACCCCCAGGAGCAGACACAGGGGGCTCTTGGCTACACACCCATACCAATATTGGGGGGATCCCCTGAATTTAAGAGGTTGAAATGAAGGGGGAAAGATCACCCCCCCCCCCCTCCCTCTCTGCTTGTTTTCTAAGCAGATCACTGGACTAAAAGCAGACAATGGAGAAAATGTATCTGTTTACTAACAACACTGATCATTAACAACCATATTTAATGTGATGTAAAATTATAGATTACATTTTTTTGTATTTCTGTAATTCCTGGCTTGGAGGAAGTGGGGGTGGGGAAACAGTGTATCTATTATCAGGATCTGCTGGATTTTCTCTAGATGTTGTGTTCATGTTTATTTTTATACTGCCATTTATATATATAAATTGTGGATGATGTATAATATTATTTAAGGCACCCTAGCAAGGGCACTGAGATTTGGGGTGAAATAATCCAGTGCTGAGAATTCTGCTATTAGGAGATTTACGGTTTCTGTGTCTGCAGTGTATTTAAAGGCCTATCGGGGTTCTGTTATGACCCCCCCCCCCCCCTATATTTTCAATGTAATGCATCCTTCAGACTGTTCTGTATTCGTAGGGTGGGGTGAAGGCCTGGGAAAAAAAAAATGCAGAGCCCACCCCCTTTGTTCTCTGCTGGCCAGAAAATAGATATTTATTATGTTCCTGAAAGTCTCCAGATGTAAAGTGGGGCGTATTTTATTGTAAGAGGGTACAAATTGTGTGCGCTGACTTATGGGGCTGGCGGAACATTACATAATCTCCAGTGTTATTCACACTGCTGTGTACGCCGCATCTGCTGTCGGTTCAAGCATGAATAATTTGTGCCATTAAAATGACTCCACACTCGTCATACTTCACCTATAGGGCCAATTTTGTGTGTTGTGTGCGACGTTTGTAAGAGCCAATGTATAGTTTGTATCGTTGACTTTTTTTTTTTTTTTTTTTTTGGGGTGTTGTGTTTTTTTTTTTTATTATTATTATTATTTGTTTGTTACATTTCTGACATTTTTTCCAACAGTTGTGATTTGTTTTATGTCTACAGGAACAGTGTCATGTTTGTGTACACACAGTGGCCAGGGGACATTTATTTGTTTATTAGTGACACCCCTCCCCCCACCAAACATTTTATAGCCCTGGCAAGTGTCAACCCTCTATGAGGTTTCTGCTTGTGGACATGATCTTTATTGAAAAGACCAGCCCGGTAACCATTCTTCTGCTACTTTAAACCTAGCCCAAAGCAGCCATTAAAAGCCTGCGTTGTGTGTTGCTGGCAATATAGACCAGATGTCATGGCTTCCGATATATATGTATGAAGTGCAGATCCATGTTACCGAATGTTGTGCCTTCATCACATAGTGACAGGAGGAGAAAATTGATTCCCAGGCTGATTTACTAGAGGTGTTTTGCCCCCCTCCCCCAAGCTTGTTGGATTCAGGTTTGTCTCCATCCTTGTTGGAAAGAATGAATGCAACTGAATACAACAGAATAAAAAAAAAGGGGGGGGGGATTGTCCTGGTGACCAAACGTAGGGTCTGTCAATCTGTACACTAAGGATAGGCCGCTGAATTCCATCTAAACTTGATATCCCAGGCAAGTGTTCATTTTGGGGAGATATTTATGTAATACTAATGATGTTCAGGATGAGTTGTATGACTGTTGATTGCCTATCTCTGGTTATATTGTGTGTGTGTGTATCATTTTAGACTTGAATCCTATGATTCCCATGATGTATCCAGTACAGCAAGGGTCTGTACTAGGACTAGATTCATGCAAGGTTTTGTAGGGGCCCCCAAGGTCAGCTCTTTGATCTGTGTTGGGGCATCCTGCACATAGGTGTTTGTTCCAGGTGGCAAGTTATAGCAGGATACGGGCAGATAAAGGAAGACTCGGATGGTTTTTCCTGCTTCATAAGACAAAATATTGTTGCCCAGATCAAACTTTTTTTCTTTTGCTCTTGTCTGCTACCAGTGTAGTTTTGAAACATAAAATTAGGCTTTGCTACTTTTTCTCTTGCATTGCTCTAGAGAAAAATTATTTGGGGCAACAGGGTGGTCTCCTGAATACGGTTTCTCCCTACTGCCAATCAAATGCTTCTTCACAGGTGCGCTATGTGGGCTGTTGGTCCAATATGATTTGGGTTGTGTCCCAACTCCAATCATTATATCTATGATTGCTTATACACTTATGCCTTGTACACACAATCAAAATTTCCAACTAAAAATGTCAGAGGGAATTTTTTCATCAGATATTCTGATTGTGTGTGCGCCCCATCGGAATTTTTCCATCGGAAATTCCAACAGACTTAGAGAACATGTGTTTTTTTTTTTTTTTATGAAAAAAAAACACGCCTGCTCAGAATCTAAGTCGATGCATGCTCGGAAGCATTGAACTTAATTTTTCTCGGCTCGTCGTAGTGTTGTACGTCACCGCTTTTTGGACAGTCGGAATTTGGTGTGACAGTGTGTATGCAAGACAGCTTGAACGGAATTACGTCAGAAAATTCCCTCGGAAATTCCGATTGTGTGTACAGGGCATTTCACCAAATTGATACCTCAATGTATTTGCACCTGTATTTCGTCTACGCATACTTCAATTGTATTGAAACATTTTGGGATGACACAAACCAATAAAGTAAAGTGACATTAAATATCTTTGTATTTTGGAGATAAAAAATAAATAAATCCATACACATCTACTACTTTTAATGGGCCTGTAATCACTTTAAGAAATTGCTTCTTGCTATGTTTTTCTGCCTCCTTTGTAACATACTTCCTGAGCTCCACAACCTCCCCTTTTCCCACCTTCACTTCCATTTGGAACCATTACACACTAAAAATCTTAGTTCATATTCCAGCTCGCTAGCTAACAGGAAGTGAGATCACAGCATAAAAAAAAGGGGGCATATGGAGATTTCGTTATCGTTGATCAAAATATTCATAAGTAGATAAGCGCTAAGAAAACCGTAAGCTATTGTATACAATATGTGATCCTAGCAGAGAGGTGTTGCATTGGACGCTTAGAGCTGGTTCACACAGGGGCAAGGCAACTTGCGAGACTTAAAGGGGTTGTAAAGGTTTGTTTTTTTTTATTTTCCAAATAGGTTCCTTTAATCTAGTGCATTGTTGGTTCACTTACCCTTTTCCTTCTATTTCCCTTCTAAATGTTTTTTTTCTCACTTCCTGTTCCTCCTCAGTAAGGTGTTCTGACTGACTTTCCACCGCTCGGATGATGGTGGAAAGCTTACCGAGGAGAAACAGGAAGTGAGAAATTCAGACAAAGGGGGAAAAAAAAACATTTAGAAGGGAAATCGAATGAAAACATAAGTGAACCAACAATGCACTAGCTTTAACCACTTAAGGACCCCCGCACGCACATATACGGCCACAGAATGGCTCGTACAGGCACAAGGGCGTAAATTTACGTCCCCGCCTTCGTGCGGTTCGGGGGTCCCATCGGGACCCCCTCCGCGGCGTGCGGGGGTCCCCCTGGCTCTGGGAGCGATCGCCGACGAGCGGGCGGATGTCCGTGTTTTCCGCCCCCCCCCGCGAACGCTCCCAGCCAATGGGAGCGCTCCCCCTTCGTGTCAGTTCCTCCTCCTGTGTTTACACAGGAAGGATGAAATGATGTCACCTCTCATCGCAGCGGTGTTTCCCACCGCTGCTGATGAGAGAAGACATCCACAGTAAGTGTGCACCAACACAACACTGACACACACTCACATAGGCACATTAACCCCTTGTGATCGCCCCCCCCCCCCCCCCCACCCCCCTGTCATAGTGTCACTGAATGCAGTGATCTAATCACTGCATTTAGTGTCAGTGTGACAGGCAGTGTTAGGTCCAGGATAGCCCCCCCCCTCCCCCCCTAATAAAGTTTTTTTTTTTAACCCCCTGATCACTGCCCTAGTTAACCCTTTCACTCCCTATTGCCAGCATCACTAAGCGATAATTTTTCTGATCGCTGTATTAGTGTCGCTGTTCCCGGTAGGTAGCTATTTTTTTTATTGCGATTTTTTTTTTTTTTTTTTTTTTTTTTTTTTTTTTTTTTTTTTTTACTGAAGACATGTGGCTGAATTAATTTTGGCCTAAATGTTTTACTAAAATTTAGTTTATTTGATTTTTTTTTATAACAAAAAGTAAAAAAAATAGTGATTTTTTTTTTCAAAATTGTCGCTCTATTTTAGTTTATAGCGCAAAAAATAAAAATCGCAGAGGCGATCAAATACCACCGAAAGAAAGCTCTATTTGTGGGAAGAAAAGGACGCAAATTTTGTTTGGGAGCCACGTCGCACGACCGCGCAATTGTCTGTTAAAGCGACGCAGCGCCGAATTGTAAAAACACCTTGGGTCATTTAGCAGCGTATGTGTCCGGGTCTTAAGTGGTTAAGGAACCTATTTAGAAAATTAAAAATGAACCTTTACAACCCCTTTAAAGTTGCCTCCAGGACAGGTGACTTTGGCTGTGACCAATCGCAGAATAATCAGCTCTGTGGGAGGGAGGGGTTTACCTGATTAAACTATTTTCTTTTCCTGTGATCTGACTTGGGCGGCAACTTCCATTGAAATCTATGGGTACAATTTGCCTTGAAGTAGTACAGAAATCATTTCTGAAGTCAGAGCGACTTCAGTAGTGTACATTAAGACTGCTCTCATTAACTTCAATTTCTCATGTCACGCGACGGGGTGACACAAGTCGGATCCCAAGTCGCGGTAGTGTGAACTAGGGCTGCAACTAACGATTATTTTCATAATCGATTAGTTGGCCGATTTTATTTTTTCGATTAATCGGATAATGGCCTTTAAAAAAAAAAATTAGCATTTTAAAATTTCTTTTGGCCCAATTTGTTGTTGGGCAGATTTCAAAACACAAATTGCCGCAAAAACACATTACGTGCTTTTCTGCAGCTTCTCCATTGAAGTATATTGAACCAAAAAAAAAATAACACCGTTTTGCGTTAAGTCCTTGCCCTTTCCAAATACGCAGCAGCTGAAAAAAAAAAATCATGGATGTGAACGTGTCCCATAGGAAAACATGTAAATGAACTGTAGTGTGTTTCTGCAAAAAACGCCAAAACACAGAGGTGTGACCCAGGCCTGAGATGTTTAGTAACATAATGGGGTTAAAAAAAAAAACAAAGTACAAAGAGCAAATAATCGCTACTGTAAGGAGTTAATTTTACAGTAGCGATTTGCCTTTTTTTTTGTACTAGAAAGGGCAATTTTTTATTTTAACCCCACTATCTTACTGGGCGATTTTATTCGATTATGAAAATGTAATCGATTATGAAATTAATCGATTAGTTGTTTCGGCCCTAGTGTGAACCGACACTAAAGGTTGTGTGTGTATACAGGTTACAGGGATTGAAATGCAGCTCTGCTACTAATGTTGTAGAACATAATGGCCGGTTTCACATACCTGGGCGCATCTTTATTCCGGCGTAGTGTATCTTCTTTACGCTACGCCGGTGCAACGTTAAGAGGCAGGCATGGAATTCACAAAGCAAATGCTCCCGGTGTAGCGTATAGTTGGCAGCGTAAGCCGACGTAAGTCAAAGTAGGTGGAAGTGGGCGTGACATTAACTTTACACCGGAGGTAACCCTTACGCAAATCGCTTAAAACATGCTCCGGGCACAAGTACGTTCGTGAATCGGCGTATCTTACTCATTTGCATATTTAACATGGGTACGCCGAATGCGCCCAGCCTAACTATGCGCCCACGATACGCCAGCGTAGGCAAGTTACGTCTGGCGGCTGAAGCCTATTTTTTCCGACATATCTAGCTTGGGGAATCGGCACAGAGATACGACAGCGCACATTTGTACTTACGACGGCGTATCTCGAGATACGTCGGCGTAAGTCCTACGTGAATCCGGGCCATTGTCACTATATCAAAGCAAGAAACTTGCCTTAGGCGGCGTACACACGACCGAGGTTCTCGCTGGAAACCAGCGAGAACCTCGCTGGAAGCTGCATTCCAGCGAGGACCTCGGCCGTGTGTACGCTCTCGGCGAGCTTCCCGTCGTGAAGCCCGTCGAGCAGAAATGGAGAGCACGCTCTCTATTTGCTCGACGGCCCGCCTGGATGAATGGCTGGTTGCCATTCCCGACGGGCGGGTCGCCGATTTCGACGGCCGGCAGAGAACCTCGACGGGCGGAACGATGTGTTCTGCCCGTCGAGGATCTCTGCCGTGTGTACACGGCCTTATTCCTCTGCATTTTAGCTGTTTCCTATGATCACTTATGAGGCTCGACTGATCAGTCTATATTATTGGATACATATAAGCATACAAAGCACGGTGTATGTATATCCCATGCCAGAATGGCAGTGCTATTTAACTGGAGTATACCCTAAGGCATTCTAGACATATCCCTGGTGCCAGCTAGCTTTTGCCCTTCAGGCAACTGGTGTCCTAATTTGTATAGCCTTTTCTATTTATTTTGGAAACATGCGTCTTTTGGTTCCTGCCCTATGTATTATCATCCTAGTTAAAAAGTAGTCTGGTGGCCTCTTGCCCTTGTGAACAAATGTGTCCAAGGAAAGCAACCAGCCAGGTTCCCCCTTTTCTGTTTTTATCTGAAAAATAAAAAAATGGACAAGCGGGTTGTTGAGGGCAACAGTTCTTGTGGACACTTTCTGGGGTCAAGGGTTCTCTGGTGTAAGATATGAACAGTTTGTTACCAAAACAGCTACGTGTACAGAAGCTATAGCATTTGTTACCTGATCTCACCTTTCACCAACCTGCTTTTTTTTTGGTGGGGGGGGGGGGGGGGGGGGGGGGGGGGGGGGGGGGGGGGGGGGGGGGGGGGGGGGGGAGATTCGGCCCACGATGGGTCAAAAACAAATTTAAGACTGCTTTTCAGGCTCCGTGTACGCTGGGCTAAAAAAAAAAACGCCAGTTCCCTTGACAGAAAAAATGCTCATATAAAGCGTTCTTGTACAAAGTTCTAAAAATTCTGCTAGTAGCGTTTTTAAGCTTTTTTCTTTTTTTCTGCTGGAAAAACGCTTCCTGCTCCCAGACACCAAAGCTAAAAAAAAAAAGGAATAGCCTAATGTAGTATGCATGGAAACATAGGATAACAGTATTCAGCTCCTAGGAGAAAAAAAAATTCTAATTGCTTCTAGGAGCATAAAAAAAAAATACTAGTGTGCATTTGGGGTGCAGTTTTTAAAGGACATGTGGCTTGAAATGTGCACAAAAATGCATCAGGTATTTTTAAAGTAAGTATAAGTCACGGTTCACATACAGTAAGTATCTTACAAAGGTTGAGTACGCCCCTCACATTTTTGGAAATATTTTATATCTTTTCATGTGACAACACTGAAGAATTGACACTTTGCTACGATGTAAATTAGTGAGTGTATAGCTTGTATAATGGTGTAAATTTGCTTTCCCATTAAAATAACTCAACACACAGCCATTAATGTCTAAACCATTGGCAACAAAAGTGAGTACACCCCCTAAGTGAAAATGTCTAGATTGGGCCCAATTAGCCATTTTCCCTCCCCAGTGTCATGTGACTCATTTGTGTTACAAAGTCTTAGGTATGTTAAAGAGGAACTGCAGTTTGCTCACATTATTTGTAATAAAAACATCTTTGCCATTCTAAAGCTTCCCTTCCACCGCCTTTGGCTATTATTTTATATATACTGTGTTTCTGTGCTTGTCAAATATGCTGCAGAAATCTCCCTCGACCGAGTCTGGCTGCAATCATTTTGTGATCATGTAACTGTGGGCAGTTGAAGCTGCTACCTGTTCACTTCCTGGATTTACACAGAGGCACAGCTGCAGCTCTCACTGGCCCTCCTAGGACTCCCCCCCCCCCCCCCCCCCCCCCCCCCCCCCCCCCTTCCTGGCAAACTCTAACGCTGTGCATGATGTCATAAGCCAATGATGGCGAACCTTGGCACCCCAAATGTTTTGGAACTACTTTTTTCCATGATGCTCAACTACACTGCCAATTGCATGAGCATCATGGGAAACATAGTTCCAAAACATATGGGGTGCCAAAGTTTTCCATCACTGACCTAGGCTATAAGAAGACACTAAAACTGAGCTGCAGCACGGTGGCCAAGACCATACAGCAATTTAACAAGACAGGTTCCACTCGGAACAGGCCTCGCCATGGTCGACCAAAGAAGTTGAGTGCATGTGCTCAGCGTCGTATACAGAGGTTGTCTTTGGGAAATAGATGTATGAGTGCTGCCAGCATTGCTGCCGAGGTTGAAGGGGTCAGCCTGTCAGTGCTCAGACCATACGCCGAACACTGCATCAAATTAGTCTGCATGGCTGTCATTCCAGAAGGAAGCCTCTTCTAAAGATGATACAAAAGGACATGAATTACTGGAACCATGTCCTGTGATAAACTTATTTAGTTCAGATGGTGACAAGCATGTGTGACGGCAACCAGGTGAAAAGTACAAAGACAGGTGTGTCTTGCCTACAGTCATCCATGGTGGTGGGAGTGTCATGGTCTAGGGCTGCATGAGTGCTGCCGGCACTGAGGAGCTACAGTTTATTGAGGGAACCATGAATGCCAACATGTAATGTGACATACTGAAACAGAGCATGACCCCCTCCCTTCGGAGACTGGGCCGCAGGGCAGTATTCCAACACAACGACCCCAAACACACTTCCAAAACGACCACTGCCTTGCTAAAGAAGCTGAGGGCTAAAGGTGATGGACTGTCCAAGCATGTCTCCAGACCTAAATCCTATTAAGCATCTGTGGAGCATTCTTAAACGCAAGGTGAAGGAGCGCAAGGTCTTCAACATCCACCAGCTCTGTGATGTCATAGAGGAGTGGAAGAGGACTTAAGTGGCAACCTGTGAAGCTCTGGTGAACTACATGCCCAAGAGAAGGGTTAAGGCAGTGATGGAAAATAATGGTGGCCACACAAAATATTGACACTTTGGGCATTTTCACTTAGGGGTGTACTCACTTTTGTTGCCAGCGGTTTACTTGCCGGCGGTTCACACTGACATCTGTGAACAGCTGTGAGTGTCAATGCAAATTTAACGACACCCCCCAGATTGGTTCACATTGCGAACTGCCAAATTGTGCAGGAATCATATATGTGATCCGATTCCAGTAGGGACATGGGTTCAAAGTGACATTTAGACATGTAAGAGACAAAGCATTACCATGGATTTCCTTGTGTTAACAGACAAAATTCTTTTTGTGTAGGATCATCTTCATAGAGATTCACTTAAAGAGGAAGTAAACCCTCTAAAACATTTCTTTAAAAAAAAAACTGCAAGAGAAAGGCATACTAGCTCATTATGAATTACTTACCTGAGATTGAACCCCCTGAAGCGACTCTCATTCCTCTCCTCCTCCACCATGATACCTGAGTAACTTCCGGGTATTGCGGCTCCGGTGCTCTGATTGGTGCGGGAGCCGTCAGTGACGGCGCAATCGCCTTTATTAACGGCACGCTCAGTGCACCTGCGCCGTTGACATCGGTGAAGCCTTTTCTGCAAATATCTCCTAAACCGTGTAGGTTTAGGAGATATTTGTTGCTCCTACAAGTAAGCCTTAATCTAGGCTTACCTGTAGGTTAAAGTGATCTGTAAGGGTTTACAACCACTTTAACACACGCATTCAAAACATGTGAAGCCCTGGTTCACACTGATGCTACTTTAAAATCGTGCTACTTTACTTGAAGTAGCGCGATTTCAAAGTAGCAAGGTCAGTGCGATTTCAGGTGCTACTTGATAAGACATTTGTGTGGCTTCATACACAGATGTCTATAGAAATCGCACCTGAAATCTGCAAAAGTAGTGCAGGAACTACTTTTGCAAATCGGTGCGGCGCTGCAAAATCGGTGTCGCACTGATTGGAACAGTGCCATTGCCGCCAATAGGCTGCGACTTGTCATGCGATTTGATCTCTCAAATCGCATGACAAATCGCTCCAGTGTGAACCTAGGCTTACACATACTACCAGAGCTCTGAGTTGCATCACTGAAATATAGAATTTTTTAAAGTGGTTGTAAACCCTTTACAACCACTTTAACCTACAGGTAAGCCTAGATTAAGGCTTACCTGTAGGTGCTTGAAATATCTCCCAAGACATGCACGGTCTAGGAGATATTTGCATATCGCATAGATTTCTTCTGCACATGCGCCAGAATTAGGGCACGCCGTGCAACTTCTATCTCTGGTCATGCAGTTAAAGGCGGCTCCCGTGCCCATGTGCGGGAGTGACATCACGTGACTCCGGCCAGTCACAGAGCCAGAGTTTGCGGCCCCCGGAATGAAGAGGGTTGAAGAATGGATGCTGGCTACCAGCGAGGAAGACTGGGACATCACAGGCTTCTCCTGCAGGTAAGTGTCACATAATGGGCTACTTATGCGATGCATAGTAGTCCATAATGCTTTACCGTTGCAGGAAAACAAAGAAGATGTAACACCCATCAGGGTTTACTTCCTCTTTAACAATGCAGTATAGAAGTAATTTCCAACAATAAAAGGTTTTGTGAAATATTTTGCCAAATTTTCATGAGACTTCAAAATATTATATTTGTAAAATCTTTGCAGGTATCCTTTTTCCTGCATTGTGACTTGTGGATTTAGAGCCATATATCAACTGTCGCAACTTTTTGTCAGATGTTTTTCATGAACATTTATGGTAGATCAAAGTATAATATTGTCAGTTACATGGAAGGAAAAAAATTTGAGTTGTGTTATTTGCTTCAATTAAAAGTTCCTGCAAAATGCTTTCAAAGCATGGGAAATATTGGTATGCAAAGCTACTATTAGTAAATAATATATACTGAGGCCACCCATCTACATCTATCCAGGCCCATATTTGTAAAAAGACACATAGGAGCCATGGTTGAGGATAGGAACTAGTGAACGGAAATGAACATTCTGGACTGAAACCGAAATGGACAGTTTTGTGTGTGTGTATATATTTGACTTTATAATTACTATTATGAATTAAATTTCAAAAGGAATTGACTTTCGTACTTTATCAGCACCTTCTTTTGTTGTGTGTGTTTTATTTTTTTTGGCAGCCGATATATAGGTGCATCCCTAATAGGAACATTTTAAGGGGGATGGTAGTCTGCCTGACTGCCTCTTGTATTTTTGTTTGTATCTCCTGTGTAAGCTTAAATCAAATGTCCCTTTTTATAGAATGCATTAATATTAAAAAAAAAAAAAGCCTTTACAATCCCTTTAACAAAGAAAACCACTTCCCATTTCATGCTGTTGGCAATGGCACCACATGGAAGAGAAATGGCACAAGGCCTGAGAAAGGAAAATGCCTTTTTTTTTTTTTTACACAAGCAAGGTGAAGACTACAAGAACATCGGCAAATCTTTATTTATCAGTCGGAATACTTTAACTGAATAGGTAGAAGCTGTTACATGTTTGTATCACTTTTGCTAAAGGGGTTGTAAAGGTAAAAAAAATGTACCCCTAAATAGCTTCCTTTACCTTAGTGCAGTCCTCCTTCACTTACCTCATCCTTCGATTTTTGCTTTTAAATGTCCTTATTTCTTCTGAGAAACCCTCACTTCCTGTTCTTCTGTCTGTAACTCCACACAGTAATGCAAGGCTTTCTCCCTGGTGTGGGGGAGGGGGCAAGCAGGAGTGTCGGGACACCCACTAACGCACAGCTCCTTTCTCTATCTGCAAAGTAGAGTGTCCTGACTTGCCTGCTTGCCCCCTCAAGAGGCTTTCTCCACACCAGGGAGAAAGCCTTGCATTACTGTGTGGAGTTAGACACAAAAACGGGAAGTGAGGATTTCTCAGAAGAAATAAGGACATTTTAAAAGCAAAATCGAAGGATGAGGTAAGTGCACTAAGGTAAAGGAAGCTATTTAGGGAAAAACAAATTACTTTTACAACCCCTTTAAGCTTTAAAAATGAAAACTAGAAGCTTATTGGTAGCCATGCACAGCTGCCCCTGACTCTGTTTGCATTATTCTTAGTAAATACCCCACAGTGAATATAGGTTGCACCTTTAACACTGCTGCCAGTTCATCACAGGTTTTTTTTTTCTTTTTAGAAGCTGTATGACTTCAGATCCTCCTTTTTTATTGTTACTTTGCATGGCCACAGGGCAGACAAGATGGGACGAGCGAATTGTGTATACATTTATTGTCCTGTGAAGATGAATGGTAAAACTGTCAACAGTAAAAAAATAAATAAGGTGGAACTTCAGTCTGCCTAAGGGAGTGGCTCTAATTTCCACTCAAGCACCACCATTCTAGGGCATGCACAGATGTGCCCATGAGCTCTGCCTGGCATTTGGATCCAGCCAGAACCCATCTGCGCAATGTGAATTTCCATGCATGTGCACAGAAGGAAGGTTTCAGACTTCCCTGGTAGCAGTCTTTGCGCACGAGTGAGAAACCTAATATGTGAAGGCCAATGGTTTAGCACAGAGCAGCCCAGAACCTCCTGTTCTGGGGTCCCCTGACAGTGACATTGGCTCCTCCTTTGCTTTGTCTGCCCTCGGTAATCCTTTTGACCTTTGTATTACCACTTTAAACAAAAATTACATTTGTAATTGAGGGATAAAGTAGGCAGAACAGCACAACATGCTCTTTAGGGTCACGGTCCTCTTTTAACTTGGGTTGCCAAAAACAGAAAGCTAGAGTGTCGATAAGAATTTTACTTCACAATGTAACACACGGGAAAGGGAAACTGACAGACGCATTTCTGAGAGTCAGCAACTTGCATGATGGGCATCTCAAAGGACAGCAGCTCAAGAGTAGTCATAGAAGGCAGTCTCCCTTGCAACTATGATGAGAAGATTTTGCGCTGGGCGTTTCAGGGGTCGAGTAAGAAAACCAATGCTAAAATACCTAAATAGAGCATTGCCAGTGGACCATTGCAGGATGTGTGTGTGTGTGTTGTTTTGTGTGTGTGTGTGTGTGTGTATATGTATGTATGTGTGTGTATATACACACACATATATATATAATTATATAATTATATACACACACATATATATAATGTGTGTGTGTGTATATATATATATGTGTGTGTGTGTGTGTGTGTGTGTGTGTGTGTGTGTGTGTGTGTGTGTGTGTGTGTGTGTATATATATAATATATATTATATATATATATATATATATATATATATATATATATATAAAATGAATAATTCCAGGTTTGTTTTTTATTTTCTAAATAGGTCCTTTTTACGCTAGTGCATTGTTGGTTCACTTACCTTTTTTCCTTTGATTTCCCTTCTAAATGTTTTGTTTTTCTTTGTCTGAATTTCTCACTTCCTGTTTCTCCTAAGCAGGGCTTTTTTTCTCAGAAAATAGGTGCAGGAACTCAACCACGACCCTGTTCAGATTTCACAAACAGTAGAAGGGTCTTAAAGGGGCATTAAATACCAAGGTTCAGGTGGTTACACACAGATTGCAGAGCTGTCATTTGTAAACACAGAAACCAGAATTCTGTGTTTACAAGTGATTGTGGTGAGCGGGCACCAAAGGGTCTGAGCCAGAGCTGGTGGAACTGAGTTCCCCCAAGTTCCCCCTGAAAAAAAGCCCTGCTCCTAAGTAAACTTGCCACCATCATCCGAGCCGTGGCTAGTCAGCCAGAACAGCTTACTGAGGAGGAACAGGAAGTGAGAAATTCAGACAAAGTAAAAACACATTTAGAATGGAAATCGAAGGAAAGGGTAAGTGAACCAACAATGCACTAGCTTATAGGAACCTATTTAGAAAATAAAAAACAAACCTTTTACAACCCCTTTAACTAAGCTAAAATCTACTTCCACTCCCCATTCTAAAGCTATTTCATCAAGCCTGTAAAAGGAAAGATGTCTGTACTTGCCTATTTTAAAGGCTCCCTGGTCACATGATCTCTCCAGCGGTTGCGGTGACATCATCGTAGGGATGAGATTGCTGACAATGAACGATGAAGTCACCCATAAGCTTACTATTGGGCAGCCGTTGTCAGCTGTCCTTCCTCTACACTGAAGCCAGCACATGTGACTGTTCCGAAGCGACTTCAGAATACGCAAGTATAGGCATATTTCCTTTAACAGGGTAGATAGAATGGGGGGGGGGGGGGAGATTTTAGCTTGGTTAGATTTTCACTGGAAATACTCTAAGTTTTAAAGAAAAACAATACATGTAGACATAAAGAAGTACATAAAAGGGAAGGTACACCGCCACAATATAACAAATCAACCCGTCACGCCACATAGCATAATGACAAAAGGTGTTCGGGAAACACAGTAAGGATACTGCAAGACAAACAACCCAGCTAACTTGCAGGAAATGTTCCTGGTTAGTTTGTGGTTGGAAGAAAAGAGAGTAAAATGGAACCGGCATCTTATACTGTCAGCAGGGTCGGGGAACCTCAAGAAGAGAGAACGGAAGAACATAAAGACAATAGAGGAAAGAGAAAAATGGGAAAACATCCCACCAGGGGGACCGTCAACAATGAAGGATGGTGTTTATGGAACTATGAATTTAATTTTTGATACACAACACAGGACTTGGGTTTTACCATCAAGAATAAAGGATTATTTCTTAGTATGACACCAACTGTCACAGGTAAATGAGGAAGCATGCTGATCCGAGTCCCCTTTTGCTGGATCCAGCATTTAATTACTGGTGTCCAGAACCGAAGAAACTTCAACGTTTTATAGTAGTTGCCAGTCAGTACTTCTCGGTCTATGCCTAGTTAAATGGGTTCATCCTACAGCAAAGCAATGTCTCAAAACATTCCCCCAACCTGTCAGCACTATATTAGAAGAAAATAGACTGTAGTCCTCAAATCGTGGAATGGCCAGAGCCATTTTCAGACTTAGGCCTCAGTGGGCTGGTTTTAGATAAACTGGACAGAAGGGTGTAACAAAGTGCCACATATTTGTGGACAGTCTGGAATATTTGATTTCCATTGAAAAAATCCCAGATGTGTGTTCAGAAATTTTATCTGTGGTATCATATTTATTTCCAAAACTAAACTGTAATTAAATTTCAATCAACATTCGAAAACCCCCGGGGGGGGGGGGGGGGCACCCCTAACGAGAGAATAATGCTGAATGGACATGATACTATTATTGAAGTATTAGAAGCAGATTTCTTTAGTTATAGGAACCCAACAATAAAAATAACTAAAATATGGAAAATGTTAAACTGATGAGTTATATCTGGTTTAATGAGTGCACCCCTCTGTAGAATAATATCAACCTACAGGAAATCCTCCAGATTGGAAAGGTGGGGGAATGGGAAATGCATGGTATAAAAAGGCTGAGACAACTGTATAAGGGAGAAATGTATAGGAAGTTCCTGGATTTGAGGGAGGAATTTAATATCCCGCAACATTCATTTTTTATGCAAACGCGCGAATACGTGGGACAAAACGCCGGAAAAAAAAAAACGTCCGAAAACGCTACGCTCAGGTGTGAATGCAGCATTAGTGTGAATGTGGTCCCACTCTCACATCCTCATGTTGCAGCTCTTGGACAGGAAACGACACAGGACATTTTTTTTTTTTTTGTGTGTTGTGCTTACCTGCTCTGTGTAGTAATTTTGCCCAGATCTAGCTCTTCTCTGGTCCCTCTTCTGGGCTTCTAGCCCCTCCCTTCTGCTTGCTATGGCGGACCCGAGCCGCAGCAGTGTCCCCCTCGCTCCTCATTGGCTCACTGACTTTGACGGCAGCAGAAGCTACTATCTTGGCCAATGAGGAGGGAGCCAAATCTCTCTTGCAACACTGTCGGATCAAGAGGGGGCTCTGGTAAGTATTGGGGGGGCTTCTGTACAGAAGGCGTTTTCTTATTGTATAGAATGCATTAAGATAAAAAAAAAAAAGGAAAATTGCCTTTTACTACAACTTTAAAAACAAAATGTAAATTGCAATTTCCAAGTTCATAGATGTGGCTGGGTGTTTTTTTTTTTTGTTTGTTTTTTTCCCAAGCTGTAAACTTTCAGCAATTGCAGAAAAATAAATACCTGTTGATCTAGCCAGAAATGCAGTGTCCTTGTAGCTTCCTGTGAGCTAGACCGAAAACAAAACCATCTTATCTGTCTTATGTAAACTACTAATCCACCTATGTAATGGAGATGAACAAAGGTAGACATGTTTGAAGCCTAGCATGGGTGGTAACCATGGCGCCCTTATAGACATTGTGGGCTGAAAGCTTAGCCGCTCGGGGACAAAAATGTTTCTTACTCAGTGAATATAAAAGGGAAAAGCCTGAAAAAAATTGTAATTAAACCACTACATCCACAGACCTGTAAACTGCAATATATAAAATGTTGTTCTTGGATTAATGTTATGTATTCTTTAACAAGCTCATTTTAAATATAATTGGTGTGACATTATGTAATTGGATACCAAAATGTAAAATGATCTATTGCCTTTTGAAATATTTACAGTATCTCACAAAAGTGAGTACACCCCTCCACATTTTTGTAAATATTTTATACCTTTTTTTGTGACACCAATGAAGAAATTAAACTTTGCTACAATGTAAAGTAGTGAGTGTACAGCTTGTATAACAGTGTCGATTTGCTGTCCCCTCAAAATAACTCAACACAGCCATTAATGTCTAAACCGCTGGCAACAAAAGTGAGTACACCCCTAAATCAAAATGTCCAAATTGGGCCGAAAGTTTCAATTTTTTTTTTTTTTTTTGTGGCCACCATTATTTTCCAGCACTGCCTTAACCCTCTTAGGCATGAAGTTCACCAGAGCTTCACAGGTTGCCACTGGAGTTCTCTTCTACTTCTCCATGACCACATCACGGAACTGGTGGATGTTAGACACCTTGCACTCCTCCACCTTCCGTTTTGAGGATGCCCCACAGATGCTCAATAGGGTTTAGGTCTGGAGACATGCTTGGCCAGTCTATCACCTTTACTCTCAGCTTCTTTAGCAAGGCAGTGATTGTCTAGGAGGTGTGTTTGGGGTTGCTATGTTGGAATACTGCCCTGTGGCCCAGTCTCCGAAGAGAGGGGATCATACTCTGCTTCAGTATGTCACAGTACATGTTGGAATTCATGGTTCTCTTAATGAACTGTAGCTCCCCAGTGCTGGCAGCACTCATGCAGCCCTAGACCATGACACTGTTTGTAGGCTTTCTTGTGTGTCATCTTTAAAAGAGGCTTCCTTTTGGGACGACGGTCATGCAGACCATTTTGATGCAGTGTGCAGCGTATTGTGCAAGTGCTGACAGGCTGACCACCCCACCCCTTCAATGCTGGCAGCACTAATATATTTATGAAACACAACCCCTGGCTATGAGGCTGAGCACGTGCACTTCTTTGGTCAACCACGGTGAGGTCTGTTCTGAGTTGAACCTGTCCTGTTAAACTGCTGTATGGTCTTGGCCACTGTGCTGCAGCTCAGTTTCCGGGTCTTGGCATCTTCTTATAGCCTAGGCCATCTTTATGTTGTAGAGCAGCCAGACTTTTTTTTTTTCCAGACCATCGGAGCTTATTGCCATGAGGTGCCATGTTGAACTTCCAGTGACCAGTAAGAGAGTGATGCCGCGTACACATGAATGGAAATTCCCACCAACCATGGAAAACCATGGATTTATTTCCGACGGAATGTTGTCTCAAGCTTGTGTTGCATACAAACGATCACACACAATTCCGACTGTCAAGGACGCGTTGACGTACAACACTACAAAGAGCCGAGAAAAAGAAAGTTCAACGATTCCGAGCATGCGTCGAATTCCGAGCATGTGTGTGTTTTTTGTTTTTTTTTGCTCATCGGAATTGCATACAGACTATTGGAATTTTCGACAAGAAGTTTTCCCGTCGGAAAAATTGAGAACCAGCTCTCAATTTTTTTGCTGTCGGAGATTTTAACAGAAAAAGTCAGATGGAGCCAACACACGGTCGGAATTTCTGACCAAAAGCTCACATTGAACTTTTCTGTGTGTACACGGCATGAGAGTGATAACGCCAAATTTTAACACGCCTGAGACCATGTAACACGAATGAGTCACATGACTCTGGGGAGGGGAAAATGGCTAATTGGGCCCAATTTGGACATTTATATTTGGGGGTGTAGTCACTTTTGTTGACAGCAGATTAGACATTAATGGCTGTGTAATTTTGAGGGGACAGAAAATGTACACTGTTATACTCAGGGAGTCTCTGAAGCTTTCCAAGAAATATAGCAAGGGCTAAGGCCTGATTCACAAATATGCATTTTTTACATATATAATTTAACAGGTGTAATAGTGTTATTGTTCTCCCCTCACTTTGTGACACAGACGCACCTCATTGGACCTCCTGGTGGGTCTTGGGTATTCTTTGGAATGGTGATCATATTGAAAGGTGGTATTATACAATGGTCCTACAAAAGCTCCAGAAGAAGCCACGATTGTGGTGAAACATGTAGCGGCAATCATTCTTTTGTAACGTGACCACAGGGCTTTTTTCAGAATTATTTCTCTTTTAACTGCTTCATATCCGCGCTATAGCTGGATGACGGCTACAACGCAGACCTACTTTGCCAGGAGGCCATCAATGGACATCCTGTGTTTGAGCGGCCTGTGCGCCCTCTGCAGGGCGCTTGCGGCTCGGTCTGTGATCAGCGAGTCTGAGACTCGCTGGATCACAGATCAGAGTAAGGGGTCGATCCCAACCACTTACCGCGTGATCAGCTGTCGGCCAATGACAGCTGATCATGTAATGTAAACCTGGCCAGTAATTGGCTTTTTTTTTTCTCCTCATGCTGATAGCGCCCAGTAAGCAAGTGGTTAATTATGTTTATGTAATAACATGTATACCTTCGGTAATTTTTTGATGTCTGCTGTTTTTGTTTTTTTTGCACTTCTAAACTCCTCCAATTCTGCTCTTCTTGTACTAAAAATGCATAGCTGTAAATCACACTAAAGGTAAGGCCTGTTTTCAAAATCAAAGAGAGCTTTTATTTTTCTGCAACCAAGGTAAAATATTGGTGCGTAGGAGCTGGATTTTAGAGGGGGGAAAAAATGGTGAACTTGACCTTATTAAATCCGAGGGGGTGTGTGTGTATAATAAAATATATATTGCTATAAACTTTATTTTTAAGTGTAATGTATTTCCTGTCTGGCTAGTCAAGAATAGTGTTGCTCACGAATATTCGCATTGCGAATATTCGTAACGAATATTGCATATTCGAGTATTCGCGAATAAATCGAATATCGCGGTGAATATTCGATATTGCGAATATTCGTATTTTTTCAAATTTATTTTTAAAACAGATCACATCCTAGTGATCTCCATCGACGTCTAAAAGCATTGCTGGTATGATTAGAGACCCTGGGCCGAGTAGCTGAGGCGATCCTTTTTATGTTGCCGAATATTCGCAATGCGAATATTCGTATTACGAATATTCGCGAATACTTTCTCTGCCCTTCTGTGTTTTGTGTATAAAAAAAATAAAAAATAAATTAGCTTTAGTTTAGTCATATAAGTTTGTGTAAGTAGAGTTAGTGTTTAGTGCATATTAGTTTAGTAATCCAGGAAATGATCTCTGTTTTCGCGTGTTGAGGAGAATTTCGCAATCAATTTCGCATTAGCGAAATTTCGCAAATTTTTTATTTTTTTTGATAAAATATCACGAATATTCGATATTAACAAATATTTCACGAATATTCTTCTATATATTCGTGAAATATAGCGAAATCGAATATTCCGCTCAACACTAGTAAAGAACAACAAGACTATCTACCTTGATCTGCCTTCTTGTTGTCAGAATCATTGTTGGTAAAAGGCTAACATGGATCCATTGTGTTTGTTTTTTTTTGTCATTCCGAGAATATTGTATTGGATTCTGTAATAAAATCTACAGAAACTATACAGTATATTTTTTAACATTGCAGGAGGTTGATGAGTTGGGGCGTGCCTTCAAAAGGTGTAAGGCCCCTTTCACACGAACGGACCGTCTATCCGTTTTTCTTCCATCCGTCAACGAACGTCAATGCATTCCTATGGGCAAATGGATGACCATCCGTTAACCTCCGCTTCCGTGAAAACTAATCTTAACTTACAATGTGCGTCAACGTCCAATCGGTTCAGATCTGTTTTAAAGAAATATTTTTTTTTTCTTTTTATCTGTGAACTCAACCTATGACCCAGGCAGTAGTTGAACAATAGGATAAGGTGACCAGATTTTTAAAACGAAATCCGGGGACATATTTTTTTTTCTTACAATTAATGGCAGCAATCAGCGACTCTTAGCCCGTCGCTGCCGCCGCCCTCCTCTCAGCCTGTCAAGTCTTATGTCGCGTACACACGATCATTTTTTGTGATGGAAAAAATACGTTTTCTGTGAAGTAAAAAACGTTTTTAAAACGTCACTTTTCAAAGACGATGTTGCATACACACCATCGTTTTTTTCACAAAAAGCGAGGTTACGTTCACCACTCTTTTCCAATGAAGCTCGCTTCATAACTAGCTTCTGGGCATGCGCGGGTTGAAAAACGTCGTTTTAAACGACGTTTTTGCTACACACGGTGGCTTTTTGTGAAACAAAAAACGACGTTTTGAAAAACGACACAAAAAATTCAAGCATGTTGGAATTTTTTTTTGGTCGTTTTTTTGAAGACAAAAAACGACGTTTTGCCCCACACACGATCAATTTAAATGACGTTTTTTAAAACTTTGTTTTATTTCATCACAAAAAACGACCGTGTGTACGCGCCATTACTCTACAGGCCTCGGCTACTACTGGGTGGGGACTAGCGGAGAAAGATCACTCCGCCAGGGAAAGCAAGGAGATAAGCAGGCAGGCGGCTGAAGAACATGCGGGTGGAGCTGAATGGGCAACCGAAACTGAAGATATATTCCCTCCGCTCCGACCAGAACATGATCAGAACTGACTGTCTTTGAAATTGCCCCAGCACCTGTTCAAGTCCAATCCGGGGACAAAACCAGGGACAGAGTTGGTCCGAGGACAGTGTGCTCAATCCGGGGACTGTCCCCTGAAACCGGGGATGTCTGGTCACCCTACAATAGGAAGTACATTGGAAGTGCATCAACAAGGAAAAACATGGCCAGAGATGTCTCCCAGGAGCAGCTTCTAGTCACAATCTGGTTTTTCTTGTTATCCTTTCTCCACACATATGAGAAACAATGTCACACTGTCCCAAAAACTGGTGGAATTCAACGCCCAAAGCAGATCGCAAAGACAAGGACAAATGAAGGACACAGCAAGGACAAGTTACTCACTGAAAACTGCAATGCAGCACGGGCAGAGCAATGCTTTCTGGGTGTCATCAAAGCCACAGAAACTGCTGTAAACGGAGCGAAACGGATGCAAAAATTAATGGATGTAAACGGGCAAATTAATGGATGTTAACAGAACCGAAGACGGATGAAGCAACGGATAAAAACTGCCTGTGAGAATGAGGCCTAAATGTCTTTGATTTCATGAGGTCACAAGATCCCAACTTGGCTGCCCTGTACTTTACTGGTTTTGTATACACAAATCTATGTATCTGCTGTGAGTGTTTGCCAGTCTGGCTACCAAAGGTCTGAACTTGGCTACTAAATAGTAGATTAGATATGTGTCCCCAGTTCTTAAGGATCAGGGACTTGCTGTGTTCCTTTTGACATTATGTACATTTTAGATCATCCCCCTTTTTTTTTTTTTCTTTTTTTTTCAATAGAAAATTGAGTTGATGAGAAATGTTTCCTGACCGCTGTTTTACCCTTAATACACTGGTGTGTGCATTATGTCCTGGTCTGTTCTATAGGCTTCAACGTAAAAGGTTTTCCCGATGTATTAGTTTGTACTTGGGGGACGGGGGGGGGGGGGGGACGACTTCTAAAGATTACTGTACATCTATACCACTCACTAATTGGTTGCTAAATGTTACTGCTCACTGATTGGTTCCTAGAGGTTACTGCATATCCTACAGCTCAATCATTGGTCGCAAGATGTTAGTGAACAGCATTACTGCTCACTGGTTGTCAAAGGTTATAGCACATCATCTCCTCACTGCCTGCACACCATGGACTGGGGAGGTGAGGAGACCCATCAATAGACAGAAAACTGCTAGGGATCCTAGGACTCCTGGGAGCAGTGGCAATGCTGGGGGGATTGATTGGATCAGTGACAGTGTTGGGAGGGATTAGTTAGGAGGCAGTACACTGTGGCAAATTCTGAATAATGTAGAGCAAATCTGGAAATCTTCGGCAAGTATATAGTGGTAACCGCATACTAGCTCATTATGAGATACTTGCCTTGGAACGAGGCATCGGTGTACCTCCCGGTCCACGCCGAGGCAGCTGACATTTCGCCTCGGCGTGTCTTCCGGGTATCGCGGCTCCAGCGCTGTGAGTGGCTGCAGCCACGATGTCGTCTACTTCTTTCTGGCAAGGTCTGGCGACTGCCGGGCCTTCAGCCGAGAATCCCCTGTGCGATCACTTTTTGTGATGGGAAATTTTTTTTTTAAAAATGTCATTTAAATTATCGTGTGTGGGCAAAATGTCATTTTATGTCTTCTGAAAAACGACCCAAAAAAAATTCGAACATGCTCGAATTTTTTGTCATAAAAAATTATCGTGTGTGGGCAAAACGACGTAAAAAATTACGTTTTAAACACGCACATGCCCAGAAGCAAGTTAGGAAACGGGAGGTAAAACTACCATTCATAATGGAGTAAGCACAATTATCACGCTGTAATGCTGCATACACACGATCACTTTTTGTGATAAAAAAAGACGTTTTATGTGACGAAACAAAACGACGTTTTTCAAACTTCATTTTCCAAAACGACATTGCATACACACCATTGTTTTTCCTAAATGCTCTAGCCAAGCGTGGTGACGTACACCACGTTCGACGGCACTCTGTTCCATTGAAGCTCCATCTCATAACTTGCTTCTGAGCATGCGCGGGTTTAAAAACTGAGTTTTCAACGTCGTTTTGCCCACACACCATCACTTTTTATGACACAAAAAATGACATTTTGAAAAACGACACAAAAAATTCAAGCATGTTCAAATTTTTTTTTTTTTGGTCGTTTTTTTGAAGACATAAAACAACGTTTTTCCCACACACGATCATTTTAAATGACGTTTTTAAAAACGTTGTTTTTTTTTTTCATCACAAAAAGTGATCGTGTGTATGCGGCATCACAGACAAAAAAGCAGGAATCGTCTTTTACTAACAAGTAACCAGCTAAAAGCAGCCTCAAGGCAAATAGAACTTCCCCTTTAGAGTGCCGTCGTCTTGTTCATCATTTTCCAAAAATAATGGTGTGTATGGTGTGTAAGCAAAATGTCGTTTTTTTTTTTTTTTTTCCATCACAAAAAGTGATAGTGTGTACGAGTCATTAGTTCGAATTTTTTTTTACCTGTAGGTAAAAGTAAAAAAAAAAAGACTATACAACCGCTTTTAATATGATTTCTGCTTTCTATGGTAGCAGCTGTAAATATTTCAGGGTGGGGGTTGTCATATCTAAAAGTCAATGGGATTTGCTTTAGCTAACGAGTCACTGTTCAGAAATGAGAAACCATTTATTAGTAGGTTATGCTAGGCTATGTGACAACCTGTATACCACATAAATCTATGGCCTTTTCTGTTTTTGAAGCTGACGCATGCCTAAAACACCCCCACGCCATAACTCTGTATTCGTTAAGGCTGCATTCACACCTGAGCATTTCAGTCATGCATTTTTTTTATGCATTTTTTTAATGTTTTTTTTTTTTTTGTACTGGTCACCAATGTTAAAAGCAAAAAAATGCCTGTAATCTGCCCCAAAGAAGCCCCCTTTTTTTTTTTTTCTTTTTTGAGCTTAAGGCGTTTTGCTTCCGCTGACAAAATGCTCAGATGTGAACAGGTGCCATGGAAATGAAATGGGATTTAGCTTGTTGGGTGTTTTTCAGGCGTTTTATGAGCTGAAAACGCTCAGGTTGGAATGCAGCTTATACATCAACAGCAATGTAGGTACCTGATTTTTACTTGGTATTGGCCCTGTACTGGAGAACCCAAATTGGGAGTTGGGGAAGCAGCATAAGGAGCCACTCGGCTGTGCTCATGTGCAGAGGAGGAGAATGCTGATAGGAGGAGGAAAATTACAGATTAGGTTATCACTCTTCTCCACCTTCACTGTCCAATCCTAGACTTAGGAAGGGATGTGACTGCAGCAGGAAAACGTGTTCCGTTCTGTGTGTGTAGAGCTGTAAGTCTCGGGTTATAACAGAAATATAAATCCTTTGAGTAAAATGGCTCCAATGTACAGTATGTGTCTGTGCATTTAGCAATTTTTCTGTTTTGGCTTTAAAGTGTTACAACTAATAATAAAAAAATTAAATAAAATTAAAATGCCTCCCTGCAGAGAAAAATTAAATACTAGCCTGCCCTGCCACATACATTGTCATTTTTCATTGTTTTGAATACGTGTGCTAAACAATCTTCTGCAGGGCTGCCTGGCCCCCCTCTGTGCTCTGTAGTCTGAGCCTTTGTGTCTAGAGCCCGTACAGCTGATGCATGTCCATTTACTTTTATATAGGCTGCTTGCAGAGTCAGTAAAAATGATATCTAAAGTAGGGCAGTGATGGTGAACCTTGGCACCCCAGATGTTTTGTAACTACATTTTCCATGATGCTGATATACTCGGTAGTGTAGTTGAGCATTATGGGAAACGTAGCTCCAAAACATCTGGTGTGCCAAGGTTCGCCATCACTGGAGTAGGGAGTCATTAAAACCAATTAGGTTTCCTTGTGTGTCTTTATAGGGGGATTTTGCTTCACCTTTCACTTCAAGGTGTCTCCATTGGAAGATCCCCCTCTGTTCCTATTACAAATCTCTCTACGGTGGCTGGGGGGACTCAAACAATTCAAAAAATGGGGGAAGGGTGTTCTAACTCGCCACTCTCTCCAATTTTGGCTTTAGATACTTTTGTGTTGGTCATGCAACTAGATGCCTTGATAACATAGAGCCACTTTTTTTTTTTTTTTATCACCACCGAGTTTGGGTGTATTTTAGTGGTGATATGGATATTTCTAAATGCAAGAGAGAAACATGGCCAGAATGATGTGGATTAATTTTGATGTAAGTATACTATTGTTGGCAAGCTTGAATACATTTGGGGAAATCTTGGAGTCATATGACAACTTGTTACAGCTTCCTACTTTACAGTAAAGGGTTATCTGCTTGCTTTGATTGCAGTAAGGGGTTAGCCCTGGAAGAGAAGAGGTGCTTCCTGTTGCTCAATTTCTGTGCTTGTGTTCTGATAATGTGCTGTATTGTAAGAAATAATGTTGGCGCTACAGCTATACAACATGTGGAACTTCAGTTGTTTGTTTTTCAACTTTCCATCTAATAAATCTTCTGCCCTTGTGTTAACTTTTTTTCGGACAGTAAATACCTTATACAGCCCACTTCCTGTTTCTTGTCATTAGCCTAGGCTTATGACTAGAGGTCGACCGATATGGGTTTTTCTCTGGTCGATGCCGATATTTAGAAATCTGGGCGGCCGATATATAATGCCGATTTTTTGCGGATGATATTTTAGGCCGATTTTTATTTTTTTATTGGTGGCACTGATTGACACTGGAAGCAAGATGGCATTAGCAGAAGGCACTTATTGGCACTGGCAGGTTGCACTGAATGCCACTGAAAGATGGTACTAGCAGGTAGCACCGACTGGCAGATGGCACTGGCAGGTGGCAATAGTTGGCATTGGCAGGTGGCACTGATGGCTTTAGTTGGCACTGGCAGGTGGCACTGGATCGCACTGGCAGGTGGCACTGGATGGAAGGTGGCACTAACTGGCACTGGATGGTGCCACTGGTATTGGCACTGGCAGGTGGCATTGGCAAATGGCACTGGATGGAAGGTGGCACTTGCAGGTGGCATTGGCGGATGGCACTGGATGGAAGGTGGCACTGGATTGTGGCACTGGTATTGCCACTGGCAGATGGCACTGGATGGCAAGTGGCACCAATTGGCACTGGCAGGTGGCACTGGTGCAAAAAAATCACCCCCCCCCCCCCTCAGTACAGACCCCCCTCTCCCTCCAGTATAGACACCCCCCCCTGCCCCCCGTAGTACAGACACCAGAGAGCGGTGTGTGTGTCCCACGAGCGCGGGCCCCTTCTCCTCTGTGGGCGAAAACAGAGGAGGGACGCCGCGCTGGGTGTACCAAGATGGCCGCGGCTCCGGAGCTAGGCTGAAGCTGCAGTCTTTCCTGATGCTGTGACCGCGGCGGCAATCCGCGGATTTCCGCCGCGGTCACAGCATCAGGAAAGGCCGCGGCTTTGGCCTAGCTCCGGAGCCGTGGCACCGCTAGCGGAAATTGTAAAATATCGCCCCGATTTGGATAAAAATCGGCCGATGCCGATTTCTCCAAAACGGCCATATATCGGTCAACCTCTACTTTATGCTCTCTCCCCTCTCCCTCTCCATTTTCAGCTGTCCACAGTTAAAATGGCTGCAGCCAGACTTGATGGAGGGAGATTTCTGCAGCATATTTGGCAAGCACAGAATCGCACATATATAGAATGAATATGCAAATATGGTTGGAGGGAAGCTTCAGAATGGAAAATGTTTTATTACAAATTATGTGAGCAGGCCGCTGTTCCTCTTTAATGATTCTAGCTGTGATTTTCTTACCCAAGAGATGGTGCTACCAGTACACTGCATAATTATTCCTCCAAGGTTCACTACCATATTCTACAATAATGTGGCTTTGATGTTAAGATTTTTTTTTATTTTTATTTTTTTATTTTTTTTAGCATGCATGGCTGGATAATTTGCATTAAACTGCCTGTATCTCTTTGATCAGGTCACTGTTGTACAGCACTTTGAAATATATCCGTGGTTTTGCTTGTAGGCTGGTTGTATGTCTCCCATTCTCTCTAGACCAGTAGCATCTGAAAAATTTCAACGGTGATATCCATATTCAGGAAGACGGAACAGATTTTTATGTTTTGTTCTCTACATTAAAAAAAACTGTCTCGTAGCTGGTGATCAGTTTTTTGTTTTTTTTGGAAATGTCTGAAAATAACCATATTAGTTAATCTATTCCATGCAACCAGTATAATTTAGTGAACAGTATAAGGGCGTATCTACTAGTCCACATAGATGTGTTTTTTGTATGGCTTTTAAAATATAGCTCAGGGTTCTATAATGAGACGTGTACTTGATGATTGATGAACATGTCTGGAGAATGGGGGCTGGCATCTAAAATTGCTCATATTTTAAGTAGCTGTCTTTTAAGAATGGGGAGATCTCTATCTTTCCTCAATATCGCAGGGACCCAACGTGGTTTTGCATTTGAATCTCTTGGACAGAATCAGTCACATGGCAACACCCTTCTTCCTTGTTCTCAATCAAGTTGCAAATATATATGGAAGATTGAGAGAGGACAAAAAAAATGCAGCCAAGTTAGAAATAACTGTCAACAAGAAGAAAATGGCCTGTGTTGCCATGTTTGTGAGCTTTTTGTTTCCTTTAAATGGGTTTTGAATTCTCATCTACAAGAATGCAAAAGATGTTTGAAGCGGGTCACATGCACCGGTCGATGTACTCTTAATTTTCTCCATAGCATCTCGAATGAATGTCAAAATGATGCCCTTGACAAAAGCCCAAAGCCCTTTAATACTGGCCCAAAAATGATATGGTCTCTGACCAACCAGAAGTGCACCCCCTTTTTTCCTTAGACTACATATGTAGCTGACGGGAAAGCAGTGAGGAGTGATGGCTCTGAGTCTACTGTGGGTGATGACCTCACATTCAAGATGGCACCACCAGCAACAGTCCATTTTTGCTTTTGGGTGTCTACACAAAGCTTTTACGGGTAAATAACATGCATCAAATTATATTTGATGATGATATCTTATAGGAGTTTTTTTCTTGAGATCAATCTGGAGACAGGGTCTCTTTTAGGTCGCATTTACCTAGTGAGTCACTGGCCTGGAACAATGAGTGAATCCTATAACAGGATGGCTATCTATGAGTTTACCCTTCTTTTTTTTTTTTTCGACCCAAAAAAAGTGAATATAATGTTGTCTAGTGTATATTTTAATTTTTTTTGCCCTTGTGAAGAGATTCTTCCTTCCTGCTCCGAGTACTGGTCTCAGCTTGCAGTCACCCAACAAACTGATATTCTTTAAGGTGAACATGTATTTTGTTCATATAAAACAAAGTAACATGCTCACTTACAAGAAGAGTCCAAAATAATCTATTTGTGTTCGTCGTCTCCTGTAATCCTTGCAGCCCCAATCTTCCACCAGAATGCCTAAAGGCTGCCCATTATGCCAAACGGAACTAAAGACATACATGTGCATATTGATCAATGGTCCAATCGCACGCGTTTCTGGTGAAATGGCTCCTACAAAATGGTGGGTGCTGCAATGATTACCAACCAGCTGGGTCCTGGAGACGTCAAACAATCGCACATGTTCGCCAGCACACCAAGGATTGTCCAATAATGTTTAAAAAAGTTTTATTACAAAAAAAAATCGCATAACAAAGGTGCAGCGTTTCGGGGTCACGTAGGACCCCTTTAGTCAGGCATGTGATGATTACGCGACCCCGAAACGTTGCACCTTTTTGTTATGTGATTTTTTTTTTTCAGAATAAAAATGTTGTAAGATCCTTGGTGTGCTGGCGAATATGTTATTTTACATGTGCATATGACTAGCTTGAGAAATGCCCAGAAATGTCTGAGAACATGAGATACCCCCTTCCGAAGATTAGGGAGGTGGGAGAGTGTATAAATGGCAACTAAATGCTGCCTTTAGGGTTGTAAAAGGATTTGTTTTCTTACCTTTCCTGTGGCCCATAAGTGTGGCTTTTCCTGTCATGGGCTACATGAAAGATAAGACAATAAAGGCTTAATTTATCATGGACTTTTTTTGTTGTAGAGGTTGTGGTTACTTTAAATACATAGGGTAACCTGTATTTTAGGGTAACATGTATTTTAGACATTGATGCATTTTTGAAGAATCTCCTCATTTCAATATGCTGCAGTACTTTGATGTGTACAGATCATTTTAAAATGTTGCATTTTGGTGCATCCAAAAAAAGCAATTTCAAAACATCTTTTTTTTTTTTTTTTATGCGGTTGCTAGAAAATGTGGGGGGCTTTCTGTTTACTAGGCAGAATTACTCATTGGTGGTTTAGAACTCCTCCCAAGGAGATTTTATCAGTATACTCAAGTTGAAGGGAGAAGGGCTTGTTTGTACAGCTCTGTTTACAAGAACTGCTGTAAAAGTATTTCACTTAATTCTTGGAGATGCAAGGGCCTTGGAACAAGGCTGTTTACATATTTTGTCAGTGCTAAGAAGTCTTACAGTTATATAAAGACACTCTCTTTTACTTCAGAATAGTTCACTAGTTCTGTCAAACATTGCGCTTGGAAAGCGATCAGGCTAAGAAAATGGCCCAAGGGTAAATATGGTGGTAAATTGCTTCTGTAATTTTTCTTTAATATGCAAATAATGCATACATGTATTAGAAACCAGAGCATTAGTTTTTACAACCGAATGTTGTAGTAATTTATTTTAAAATTAATACAGTTGTTCCAGGGCTTAACAGGTAAGTTCACCTTTTTTCACAAAAAAATAAAATGGTGAACTAACATCCAATACCATGGTCACCTCTCCAGACCGTGTTGCACATGGCGGCTGTGATGCGCCTTGCTGCCGGTCTGTTCACCGCAATCCACAACCCCAGGGTGATTATCTTTCATAATGCTCACAGTGACAATCGCTCATTCGTAACACAGCTACGTGACCGTGCTGACGGATGAGGAATGCTTCATGAAAAATATTGATGAATATTCTGAGGCTGTATTTTATGGTGTATAGACCGCTACACTGGCAGCACAGGAAATTGCAGATGGTCTCATGTCTGCAGCCAGAGGTTCCTCAAACTTGAAAATTTTGTAGATTGGCATGATTTTCTTTTTGAGTTATTAAATACACTATAAGCCAACTCGGTGCCTGTGCTACCTTTTCCTGTCTCCATAGGCATGTACAGGAACTACTTGGCTGGGTGTGTTTATGGCCAAAACTGCTTGTAGGAATCTCTGCACAGAGTGGAGACTCCTAGCCAGGCCTTCTCGTCCATCAGTGCCTGACCTCACATGTGCGCTTCTGGAAGAACGGTCAAACCTTCACATAGACACACTCCTAAACCTTGTGGACAGCCTTCCCAGAAGAGTTGAAGCTGCTATAACTGCAAAGAGTGGGCCAATTCATGACTATGGTATACCAGATATAACCTTTACTGCTAGGACACACTGTTTATACTCCCCCTTAAACCTTTAATAATAATGAGACCACCACTGTAACTTGGAGTAAAACTGGCCGTAGCAGCCTCCTTTATTTTAGATAACATCCAATAATAAATAACATATATAAACCATATAATTCCTGAGGAAAACAGTTCTTCTCATACTAGTGCTGGACTTTGCAGGCACCACTAACACTGACTTGTAAAACCTTTTAACATTATAACATTTTATTGGCACTGCGGTACCTCACCTCTGGTCATAGGCCTCAAGCCGACAAGCTGGCTCAGAGACGACCACTGACCGCAGTGCCCCCATTAACCAACATTCCAGCTACACCTTGGTAGACTGGAAACCACACCCCTTCAGAACCCATACCACCTCTGGGTAATGGCATCCATATTTGGGGTAATTTCTTCTCCTGCAAAGTCCAAACACCCGCCACCAGCACCCAAAGGTAACCCCTTGCCTTTGGGCGCACCTCCACACCCTCAATGCTTGATGTACCCCATCCTACGGGCCCAACCCCCACCATATCGATACCAACATCTGTGCAGTAAACTCCATCACTCCTAAGGTATCTTCATGTAGACACCTCCAACTCCCAGATGCCTGACGGCCAGGACCCCGTTTCTACTTACAAACCACATTTGGTTGGCACTGCGTTATCTAACCCCTGGTCATAGGCCTCAAGCCGACAGGCTGGCTCAGAGACGACCACTGACCGCAGCACCCCCACCACCTCTCTGTCCATCTTCCACCAAGCTCTTTTTCACCCCCTCCGCTGTCTGGCCATCCTCTATGATGTCCTAGTCACCATGACCGATCATACCACTATCGTATCCGGGAACCTCACGACCCCAGCATTGACCTCACCCCCTAAATCATTTCTCCTACATGGAGAACCAGTACCTCCAGTGGTCGGTCCCAACGTGCAAACCTGTGCACTTCCGATACCACTCTACTTCCACATCATTCCTGGGAAACGCAACCAATGTACACAAGCGTGCCGTCTCGGGACCCCCAGCTGTCATCCCACCGGTCGCACATACACTCTTCCAAGCCCCCCCAATCTCCGAAGGAGTGGCCTATAATCCATACCAATCCTTGCACTGTACCTGAAAGACAGTAAGCAACCTATACAACCATTGATGCAACCACCAAATTACCCCTACGCCAGGCCCACCAACCATTGTGGCCTGCATCTAGTCGAAACCTCTTCGACTCCCACCTGCCTATCCCCTTGACTGTTTCCTCATCAAGACGATCACGTGCAGCCTCTGTCGCTGCCCCAATCCTAAGGGAACGCCAGGGAAATTCTTTCTCCACTAGGCCCAAACCCTGCCACGAACAGATACCGTGACCCTGGAGCCCCCTACTTATGTAACCAACTGAACCGCCCACCTTCGGGCGTACCTGCCGGAATTCCCCACCAGCCCGACTGGGCAAAGGTCTGAACCCACAACAGTGACCACCTGCACTGACTTACCTCACCCCCTCTGATCCGTTTTGGATCTGCTTAGAAGCAGTGTGGCCCCTTCATGAGCCCCCACACTTCAGCAGCCACCTTGAACTGTTTCTTGGAGGGGCTAACTAACTCGCCCACCCCAAATGCTCCAAAGATATTTGCCAGACCAAAACACTGTGCCGAAACGACACAACCCCATACCGGGATAAACACAATGTCCCCACATTCCCCATAACACCTCTTAAGATGTAACGATACTGGGTGCCGAGTCGTACCTGCTGGCTGTATCCCTTGAGCGCTTGTCGCACCCAAAAACCATAGTAAAATTCCAGGCACCATAGCCACTCAAACGAGAATACCAGACTGAACAACTTTTCTTATCGAGTACCAACTGTGACATCCCAGACTCTATGTTCCTGGACAAACAATATCGAATCAGGACCCATACCTCTGGACCCGCCAGCTGCATCTCCGCCCCCCGAACCAGCATCTGCCATACCAACCAGACCTTCTCTTAGGCCGCCCATGTTTCCTCACCTTACCGACCTTCTGTGAGATGATTCAAACTGAATCCTCCACTCACACGCTGGACAGGGGACCACTTGCTACTCTGCCTAACGCACCAACCCAGAACCTGTCCCCACTGCAAACCGGGACAAGGCGTCCGCCACAACCTTGTCCACTCCCGGTATACCCCTGGAAACAGCGCAGCTCCAGGTGCCGCAAGAGACGAATAACCGGGGGAGAGGAGCCATCACCCTGTTGAACACCTGTACCAGATTATCACCATGTAAACAGACCGGATGGCAGGGCCCCCATAATTACCCGCCAGCACTACCGGAAAACAGTTCCAGCCGAACCAAGTTCTTAGTGAACCCTCCTGGCACCAGGACTGGGGCAAAGGACCCACCCTACACTGTCCCTGCAAGAATGCACCAAAGCCCGAACCCCCGGCCGCATCTGTGAACAGTTCCATGTCAACATTGCTGACCGGACCGAACATCCACAGAGCCGTACTGTTAGAGGACTCCAAAACGGAGTGACAAACCGACAGGTCTTCCTTGTGTTCCTTCACCAACCCACAAAGTGTTTGGGTGACTTAACCCCCCGCCGTGCTTGCCGAGCGGCGCGCACAAACGACTTGCCCCATAGGAAGAATAAGACACACGAAAATAAGTTTTCCCAGGAGCGACTGCCGCGCTCAGATTTGTACTTTCTGTGAACCCAATATCTCGGCAATTTTTTGCCGTGAGGCTTTCCACTGTGTCCCATGGTAATCTGCACTCCATTGCCTCCGAGCCAATTACTATGCCAAAAAATTGCATGACCGACTTCGGCCCCTACCTTTTCTCGGATGCCAGCGGCACCCCACATCGCTCCGCAATGCGTTCCAGAGTGGCCAAAACACTGCGCAGATACGCGACCCAGCCGGGCAATCGCTGAGGAAGTCGACCCGATAGTGGACCAAGGAGTTCACTCCAGCCACCTACCGACCCACCCATTCTAGAAACAAACTAAACTGTACCCACAAGGCACATGAACCGAGCAACCCACCGGTACTCACTTGTCCCTCTTGAGTCCCCCTCCCAGTGACAGACCAATAGCCGGAAACTATCCGGGTGTACTGGGAGAAGCCGAAAGGCAGACTCGATGTAAGGCTCGGCCATCACCGCCCCTCGACCATACCCCTGACCCAATCAACCGCCCCATCAACTGAGGCGTAACATACCGTACAATACCCCGCGCTAATAGCCTCGTTCGGCCTTATTCGGCTCCTTGTTTGGCCCCACCCCAAAGGGGAAAAAACAACCAACTCATATGAAGGGGGGGGGGGCGGGAGAGAATGGGCACCCTATTCGGCCCAGAGCTACTTCCTACCACAGTGTATCCGAAACCACCGCAGGGTGACGTAGCGCGGAGCACCAATTGTTAGGCATGGGGGGGGGGCCACCCCCAGCTTGCAAGGAATGCTAAAACCCTCTGAACCCCCCCCCCCCTCCAACGACCGGGCAGCCGCCCTGTTGGGGTGCTACCGAGAAACGGTCGCATCCTCTACACCATCACCGTAGTCCTCCCTCTTACTCGTAAAATCTCCAGGACATACCTTGCCTTGCTCACAAAAACCCAGGAAAGAGGGATGGTTACCACCGCAGCTGGAGACCTCGTGCTTGAACCGGCAGCACCCCCCAAACTTGCAGTTACCCTCAGTACACTGCCAGCAGACCCCCTTTTTCTGTCCGGCCGACTGTCCCGGGGAAAAGGTTACACTGCCCCCCCTGAAAAAACGTTGCGTGCGTACGTGGGGCCGACATTAGCTGCATCCCAAGGCCAAAGTCCTCGGTCCCTCCACCTACATGGCCGGTCCCACCGCCCTGCATTGCCTGAACAGTTCGTCGCAACGGAGCCCTCCCGTGCCTCCGTAACACAATAGGCCTCGCTAATCGCCTCCTGTTAACTGAAAAGCCCTGAACAGTGTTCAGAGTTTTCCCTCACTGATCACGCTCGCCCCGATCGAGTACGACTGCGACCACTACGCAAAAAGTCCTGGGTCTAAACCTATACCTCCTTTGCTTCATCCTCCTTTTTTGGACTCAGGCTAAACCATGACCAGGTTAACTTCTCCAGAGGCAAATGCGCAAATACCTCTACACAGTCGCTCTTACAGCTCTCCTCTCTCACCTCCTGCATAAAATGTGAACCCCCGGGGTACCTCATCACAAGTATACACTTCCCTCTTTTGCGTCCGACAACTGGACCAGATCCCTCCTTTTTGCGGAGTCTCCCGCCGCCTACACCTTTAACCTGGAATGCCCAGCGTCACTAGCCCCAGCCACCGGCACCCAAGATGCTGCAGGGCCAACGTCGGGATTGTCCCCCCCCCCAATGGATAACCAACGATACCAACCCTACAAACAACTGATGCACACCTGCATCCCCTCCCACCTTTTTTTTTCCCTGGCACTAGGCCTTGCCTCACTACCCCCCCCCCGCCACTGCGGGCACTACCAAACGACTACGGGGACCCCCCCTGTCCCTCTACCAACACACCAGCATTTTGTAACAAAGTAGAAATTGATGAAAACAACTTACCGGGCTGCCTGGAAGCAAATCCCACCAGCCGAAGCACTTGTCTCCCTCGCAGCGAACTCCGTCCTGGGCACGAACTCCCCCTCCGAACGAAAACTCTGGGCCAGAAGTCCCCTTCAGATGATGGCCCCACCAGGCGACTCGGGCCTGGCGGCCGAGGGCCCAGAGCTGGCAACGCTCACTCAGCGCACTCTGGACCCGTGCACGGATTTCACCGACGCTTTTCTGGGTGCCTCACGTCTGCCGTTGTCTTCCACTCCCACACGCCCCCTCACCTCTGGGCTGGATTGGAGGTGGCTAGCCGTGTATGGCAAGGGACTAGCCACCGATGCGACCGATCTCCCTCGCCGAGGCTCCTGCACCACCGGTGCACAACCGGGGTGAGGGCCCACAGCAGCCTTCTCAGTATGCAGGGCCAGGCCTGGCCGCCGACTTGGAGCCATAGCCCCCCCCCATGCCTTGTGGGGCCTACAGGGCCCGCCCCTGTACCTTTTGCTGAGGGGGCCCAAGGTGGCCCGAGCTGGGCTCCCATCCCGTCTATGCTGGCTCCTGGATGACCCCCCCCGAAATAGCGGGTGCCCCCCCCCCGCGCGGTTGCCGCAGAATCGCGGGTAGCTCCGCCCCCCCGCAAAAAGTCGGGTAGCCCCCCCCCCGCGGGTAGCCCCGCCCCCCCGCGGGTGCCGCGGGTAGCCCCGCCCCCCCGCGGGTGCCGCGGGTAGCCCCGCCCCCCCGCGGGTGCCGCGGGTAGCCCCGCCCCCCCGCGGGTGCTGCAGAATCGCGGGTAGCCCCGCCCCCCCGCGGGTGCCGCAAAATGATGGGTACCCCCCCGCGAGGCAAAAAGTCCTGGTGGCCGTCCCGGTTGAGGAGCGGCCCCAAAAACAGACTGCAGCCACCCCCCACCAAGCCAATCAGTCCCCACATGCAGCTGGGCAGCATGGCTCAAACCCCAGAAAGTTCAGGCAGGGCCAAAAATCCCCCAGCAGCAAAATTCCTACCTGATAAATCTTTTCTCCCCAGACTGTGTTACCCGGGAAAGGAGGGGGGAGAATTTATAGCCTATCCTCCTCTGCACACTGCACTTCTCATGACCACTCCCCCCTGGCTTGTAAAGGTTTCTGTTAACTCTGTCATGCCCGGCCCTACGCTGATGGCTTGTTGTTTTTGCTCCGGGCCTCTCTATATTTAAACCATGGGTCTTCAAACTATGGCCCTCCAGTTTTTCAGGAACTACAATTCCCATCATGCCTAGTCATGTCTGTGAATGTCAGTGTGTTACAATGCCTCATGGGATGTGTAGTTCTACAACAGCTGGAGGGCCGTAGTTTGAGGATCCCTGATTTAAACCCTACAGACTAAAACTGGGATGCCATTAAAGTTCATGTAAGGTGTCCCAATACTTTTGACAATATAGTGTATGTTGGGCTGTCTTTGAGATGTGGTGACAAATGTTCAAAAAATTGTTGGTGAACACAAACAGGGAGGCAGCATTTTAAAGTACAAAAACTACTACAAACTACACCAGTGATGGCGAACCTTGGCAGTGGCACCCCAGATTTTTTGGAACTACATTTCCCATGATGCTCCACTACACTGCAAAGTGCATGGGCATCATGGGAAATGTAGTTCCAAAACATCTGGGGTGCCAAGGTTCACCATCACTCACCTACATCATGGATTATATTGGGCAAGGTTATTTTATCAACTTGCTGGAAAATCATTACTGAAAAATTGTTTTCAGGGCATTTTATCAGTACAAATGATTGCTTGGCATACAGCAGTTATTCAAAGTATCTGTCTCACTTTTTAGTATGGTTGCAGTGTTGGTTAAATAGCATTGGCAGTTCACCATGGTCAGTGTTTTTTATTAGCTTTCGTTCACTTTTAAGAAAGTTTTACATTCCCATACCAGTCTATAGGACGTCAAAAGGAAGTCGGTGTCGAGCCTCTCTTGCACCCGTCAATGAATTCTGAACGTTCTCAGGAGTGTGGAGATGTCAAACTGATGCCATCGAAGCATGCCAAATGCTAGCTGACGCAGGCCTTACAGGAAACCTGTCAAAAGCAAAATGTGTGTGTGCCCAATACATGGCCTTGCTGATCCTCCCATTTCTGGCTAATTTCTGAAACGGGCTGGTTGAAAATACGTTTCTCAACAATATCTAATAAGGGGTCAAAGTAATGGCCTAAATTGGTTTTGCTGATATGTTGTCCCCTAACAATTAATATGTAGTGTGAAATTTGAAGGCCTGGCGCATACTGGGTGCTTGGCCTCAATGCAGAAGTCTCTGGAGTTTAGGTGCAGGCAATAGACACAGGCTCACCTTCCAGCCCTGCTAACAGAAGCCTGTATAACGGAGCTGCTGCATCTGGAAAAGTGCTGTCAATGTTTCGGTCATAGGTGTGCGCAGCCTACTAAATTAGGGTGTGCACCCTAAATCTCAAACACGCGTGTCTGGGTGGGTCTACATATATTTGATCCCAACACATTGATCTCCCTGTCGGCACAGTGAAAGAAATACATAAACACTTCTCTTATGGCAGAGCCAATAGGAGGGAGATCTTTCACACCTTCCTGCTGGCACACAGAGCGATGATTGAGAGCAGGACCTCAGTTTTCGTGACAGGAAAAATTCCTATCGCAAATCGCATTTTGTCTGTATGCAATTACGACGCGCAAAAAAACATGCATGCTCAGAATCAAGCATAAGAGCCGAACTGCCTATTGAACTTAATTGATCTCAGCGTGTTGTATGTCACTGCGTTCTTGACGTTTTGGCATTTCATGTTTTTATGAGCTGCAGAATGTTTGCGTGTTTCTAGGAAACATTCTATGTTGTAGTTTCATAGGAGAGCAGCAGATATATACGTGTGTGTGTGTGTGTGTGTGTGTGTATTATACCCCTTGACCTGTCCTGCAAGTTATCTAAACCATGGCTGTTTTCTTTACTGGGTGCCCTGCAGAGTTGAATACTTTAAGGCCCCTTTCACACGTGCGGACCGTATGTCCGCTTTTTCATCCTTCCTTTTGCTGATTAAAAAAGGGACATACATTGGTCCCTATGAGATTGCTGGTGTCAGCAGATGACCACCCACTGACACCTGTAATAGTCTGCCTCCGCAAAGATCCGATTTTGCAGACGGAAGAAAACCCTATTTTTTCTTCAGTCTGCGGATCAGATGAACACGGACATACGGTCCGTGTTCATCTGATTTCCCCCCCCCCCTTCATAGGGGAGGGCGGAAAAAAGACAGGACGGTCGCTGCACAGTGTGTGGGGACCGCCCTGTCATCCGCCGGCTCAGCGGGGATCTACGGAGAAATCCCCGCTGAGCATACGAAGGCGGATCATTACTAAGCTGCCCCATGTAAAAGGGCCTTAGGGTGTGTGTAGCTAGTCAAAATGTTCCTGTTGGGGAAATTTCTTTGCACTTAAAGTGGAAATTCATTCTCTTAGTCAACATTGGCTATTTTTAATCCTTCTGCTGCTGGCATTCGTAAATAGTAAGGTATATCATAATTGCTTGTTTTGAAATCTTTTCTTTTTACATTTCTACTGTTTCTGGTTTCTTCCTTAGGCAAATTATATCATATATATTTTCCAGGGGTTTTTTCAGCTAAGCACACCCTTCTTCCTGCACCCCTGAGCTAAAGGCAGATGGATTCTATAAAGAAAATGCTCCATGAATCATTTGCCTTTACTCATGATTGCCACGGCCAGAAATGCTAGGGCGGTAGTGATTTTATCGGCATAATAAAGCATGGATACATGGTTGGATGGAAGAGTTTGCTTTGAATATTTAAAAATGCATAGCGGTTTTGGTTTGTGGGGGTTTAGATGCCATGTAGTTCCATTTTAAGTACAGTAGAAGCCACAGGAAATTGGAGCAGTCACTAAATTGCACTCTTATGCCGCGTACACACCACCGATTTTAATGGTCTAGAAAAAACTCTAGCAAAGCGCGGTGACGTACGACGACGCTATAAAGGGGAAGTTCCATTCGGATGGCGCCACCCTTGGGGCTGCTTTTTGCTGATTTTGTGTTAGTAAAAGTTTGAGAGACGATTCGCGCTTTTCAGTCTTCGTGCTTTTCAGTCTGTTACAGCGTGACGAATGTGCTATCTCCATTATGAATGTTTTACCAGAACAGTCGCTCCCGTCTTATAACTTGCTTCTGAGCATGCATGTTTTTTTCACAACGTTAAAGCCTACACATGACCATTTTTCACGACTTGAAAAACGACAACATGAAAAACAACGCTAAAAAATAGAGAATGTTCTAAATTTTTAATGGCCATTTTTCACGTCATGGAAAATGCTCTGGAGCCCACACACGACATAAAAATAAAATGTAATTTTTCACGTCATGAAAAAGTCGTGTGTACATGGCATTAGGGTTTGTTTAAGCCATTCGGTTGTGGTCCTGTACATTACCTGCTCTATAGTGCCAAATCTTTAGCATGACACCCCAACACTGCAAACCTGTATTGCAGTGCACTGTATAAAATAGAAAAACATTGTTGCCAATAATGATTTTGGATTTGTTGTGCATTTGCCAGCCATTTAAATAATGCCTTAATGTACACCATAACGTTTCAGTGGTAGGCCCTTTGTAATTAGAACAGTGTCCCCACATTGTTAACTGGTAATAATGGGCACCACTGCAAATATCAAGGGCATAAATAAAAATGTGATAGCGCGTACCTGACTATTTTTTGCTCAATCTAAAACCACATACAAATATTTTGGCTATGAATACATATGCACTGATCAACCATAACAATATGACCATTCGGCTAATGTTGAGTAGGTCTCCCTTTTTGCCACTAAAACTGCCCTGACCCATCGAAGCACTAGACCTCTGAAGGTATGCTGTGGTATCTGCTACCAAGCCGTCAGTAGCTGATCCTTTCAAGTCCTGTGACTGTTTTTTCCTGCAAATCCCCCTGATGCTCGATTTGGATTAAGATCTGGAATATTCGGCGGCAAAGGCAATACCTCCAAACTCGTGTTTCTCAAATTATTCCTGAACCATTTTTGCAGTGTGGTAGGGGTGCATTATCTTGCTGTCTGGAATACAATTTCCATTAAGGGGTGTACTTGGTCAGCAACAATGTTTTTAGGTGTGTGTGTGTGTGTGTGTGTGTGTGTTAACATCCACAAGACAGGACCAAAGGTGTCCCAGCAGAACATTGCCCAAAGCATCACACTGTCTGCACCAGCTTGCTACTTTCTCATGTTTTTATCCTGGTGGCATCTCTGCAGCAAACTTTTTTTATTTTATTTTTTTATTTTTTACTACTTTCAACACAATTTCAGGGACAGCATGTTTACTTGCTGCCTAATGCATTCTACTGACTTTGATACCAGTGTAACAAGATAAATACGTGTTCTTCACTTAACCGGTCAGTGGCCATAAAGTTATGGCTGATAATTGTATATTTCCTATATTTACAAACACATGATCTGAAAACGTGTTGAGGATTCCCTCAATTTCCAAGTTTTAAAGCAGAGTTCTACCCAAAAATCGAACTTCTGCCGTCCTGTCTAATACAGGTATTTGCTTCCACTTCCGACGAAAGATCACTGCAGTATCCGTGGCGATCTACGCCATGTCCGGTTCTTGGGCATTTTCAAGCATGCCGACTATGCTTGCCCTTTCTTCCCTTTTCCTTCATTCATAGAAGCTGTACTATGGCTTCAAGCAATGAAAAGTACTCTATGAATGGGGCACAGGTGCCTCTTGCATTCATAGAGCCCTTTGTGTTGATGGAAGCTATAGTACAGCTTCCAAGAATGGAGGAGGGGTGGAAAGGACAGGCATAGTTGGCATTCTTGACAACTGCATTTGACAGGTCTAGCAGCTGTATGAAGCCCCACACCCCCTGGAAAAATTGCTGGGGTAATGGAGGGGTCAGGCAAAGGACTGAAGTTTTCAACTATAAAATGGCCTTCAACACAAGGAACACATTTCTCATTGAGTGTAAGTACCATCCTAATAAAAATCATTTTAAAAAAAAAAGTACCATCCCTGCTGTGGATTAAAAAAACGCCAGCTTTAAAAATCTATTTTTATGAACTATTTAATTGTACCAGTCCAAATGGGATCTTTTAAAAAATGTACATGGTGAAGTGTGCTAGTTTTTTACATGGTTGCAGATATCTGCAAATGCCTCCCTCCCCTGTTCAACTGGAGGACATGCGTGAACTGTCAGATGGGCAAAGTTTTTCTTTCTTTCCTCTGAGATTCCCGGACGGAATGTTCCCCTGCTTTGGCGTGCTGGATGCTGACCGCATTCTTGGACGCGTGTTAAGCTGCGCTGTGTTGCTTGTCAGCCAGAGAACAAGCGTTTAGTTTCAGTGTGTGTGTGTGTGTTTGTTTGTTTTTTTTATTTTGTGTTTTTGTTGTATTGTTGTTTTTTGTGCTTATTTTTTTGTTTTGCGTTTTTTTATGTTTTGTGCTTATTTTTTTGTTTTGTTTGTTTTTTTTTTTCTTTTTTTGTCCTTTAACTGTTTATTGTACAGGTGTTTTTATGAACATTGCTTCCTTTTTAACTTTTTTTTTTTTTCTTTGTGTCCATTTTTGTTCCATAAAGCCCTTTACAGTATGCATTCTCCTTCGAAAGTTTGACATTTACAGGCAAAACAATAACCTTTTATTTTTCCATTTTATTCCTGTGTAGGTTAAGAGATGGAGCTCAGAGTGGGAAATAAGTACAGGTTGGGAAGAAAGATTGGAAGTGGCTCTTTTGGAGACATCTATTTAGGTAAGCTGGAATTTTCTCTAAGATTATAATGAATGTGACAAGACTCGCATATCTGACCTGGAGTGTTCTGCATTGTACGTTGATTTTGAATAACTTCTGAGCATCCTCACAAAAAATCTGCCTTTTTAGTAGATGTCTTAAGAAGTAAAAGATAATTCATGGCAGTATCTGCTGCATGGTATGTTAAAACCCAGGTTTCTCCTGTATGTGATATGGTTAAAGCGGTATTAAACCCAAAACCAAAAATGTAATATATTGTAGTTTACCAATCGGAGGTGGTGGCTGGATTGGTTTTTCTTTTTTTGGTATTTTCCCTCTGTGTTCATTTGGTGATCTGGCCAGTAATACCCAACACTCTGGATGAAGGAGAACAGGGGCCACCGTTGGACAGCAACATTGTCAGTCTGGGGGGGAGGTATGTAAAGGTTTTTCATAAAAGCTGAATATTGTAAGCACCCCTGTCTGTAGTAAATGGTTTGTTTCATCTGTGTAACTGATGCATTCTGCTGGAAAGCTTGTTTTTTGAAAAAATGGCACTTGCAAATGGGAGAGTCTAAAAAAGAAAATGAATGCAGCCATCACAGCTAAGAAATGGTAAGCCGCAATATAATGAATGTTTGCTTTTGGTTTTAATACCGCTTTAAGATTCCACTTCTTTTTGGAGATCTCTCCCTGAAGATTATAGAGATCTCACAATAACAGTCTAGATATAAGAGCCCGTACCTATGTTTTGGACCCCATGCACAGAGGGCCATATAGGTGCAGGGGATCCTTCGCAGCATTTTAGGCTCTGTTCACACCTAGGTGTTTTTGGGCGTTTTTCTGCTGTAAGCCACGGCTCTAAAAACGCCTAACAAGACAATTCCCATTCATTTCAATAGCCCCTGTTCACATATGAGCGTTTTGTCACCTGAAGCTTAAAGAAGTACAGGAGCTTCTTTTTTGGCAGATTACAGATGACTTCTGCTTTTTACATTGGTGACCTTTTGACCTGTACAAAATAGCGACAAAAATCGTGCGACTTTCTGCTTGAAATCATAATGCCTAGGTGTGAACAGAGCCTCGATGTATTCATAGATGAATGCATTCAGGCTTTTGTTCCTGAACACTTAGGGCCCCAAACATGGGTACCACTCATTGGTTTTCAGCCCTGTCCAGTCGCAGGCTGCCATGTACTTTGGCTGCAGGCAGTGAGGCTGGGCAGTGCACCTGTCCCTCCTGTGCACACCATAACATAGCAAGGGATGCACTGCACATAGCACCTAGATGGGTCTCATGTACAAGAGACCTAAAGCAGCTTAAAGTAATTGTAAAGTCTCGTTATTTTTAGAGGAAAAAATATAAATGTTTATTTACCTGCTCTGTGTGGTGGTTTTGCACAGAGCAGCCTAGATCCTCCTCTTCCTGTGTCCCTCCTCGGTACTCATGGCCCCTCCCTCCTGTCAAGTTCCCCCACAGCAAGGAGCTTGTTGTGGGGGTATCCGAGCTGCAGCTCTGTGTGTCCAATTGAGACATGGAGCTGTGATTTGGCCCCACCCACTCTCTCCTGATTGGCTGGCTGACTTTGACAGCAGTGTGAACCAATGGTGCCGCTGCTGTGTCTCAGCCAATCAGGAGGGAGAGTCCCAGGCGACTAAGGCACTCATGCACATTGTTGGACAGAGATGGGCCTCGGTTAAGTATTGGTGGGGAGGGCTGCTGCACACAAGTGTGGATGTGTGTTTGTTTGTGTTTGTGTTTTTTTTTTTTTCTTGATGCATAGAAGGCATTAAGATAAACAAACCTTCTGCCTTTACAACCCCTTTACAGCGGAGGTTCACCCTAAAACAATTATATACTATTACATCCAGCATACTGCTGACATCTACAGTATGCTGGTATTTTTTTATTTTTTCTCTGTACATACGGTCTTGTAGTTCTTTTCACCCGGCTTCCGGGTTCTCACTCCCCCCGGGGAGTAGGTGTTCCTATGAAGAGGCATAGATGATTGACGTGCGGGTAAGGCACGTCACGCGTTCCGAAAATAGCCGAACTGGGACTCTGCTCTATACGGCGCCTGCGCAGTCAGCTATACACGGCAGGCGCCGTAAAGAGCCAAATCACAGTTCTGCTAGTTTGGGAACGCGTGCGCGCCTTACCCGCACGTCAATCATCTACGCATCTTCATAGGAACGCCTATTCCCCGCGGGAGTGAGAACTCTGAAGCTGGGTGAAAAAAACTTAGACGGTATGTCTTGCGGGAAAAAAATAAAATAAAATACCAGCATACTGTAGATGTCACAAGTATGCTGGATGTAATGGTATATAGATGTTGTTTTTTAGGGTGAACCTCCGCTTTAAATCTGTGTATCATGTGGCTGAATTGAACCAGAGCCATACAGGATTCTCCACTATAGAATGTGTGGACTCGAAATACATCAGGCAGGAGCTCTGTTGGGAGCAGCGCAGATTGTGAATGACTGCCATGTGATTAGAAATGTACAGTGTATTCTTCTATGTACCCACATGTAGCGGACTTGCGTCCCTTTTTTTTATTTTTTTTCATATGCAGTATCTAAAGAAAATTGGTGAGTTTTCAGTGTCCTTCCTACAAGGTAGAACAGCCATTTCAGCACTGTACGTAAAATTTAAATACAGGCTGCGGGCTAGTCTGCTTCGGGAGATCTAATACAGGGACTGGGCGATAAGTAGTAGAGAGAACACTACATGGCATGTAGTTATGACTCTGCTAAGCTATCCTTGCAGTAAGTGTATGTTCTGAATACAGAAGTTTGTGGTTAGCAGAAGCACCACTTGTGAATCAAACTATATTGAGTATAATGGCAGCTCAGGTTCCCTTAATTCTGTGGTAGGATGTGTGCAGTACAGTGATGGTGTACACTGACCTGATTACCAGAAAGTGTTTAAAAATATGCTGGCCATGCATTGGTAATTTTTGTTGTTGTTCAGCCAGGGGGCTGAAATAGAAAAACAGATTTTCTCCATCCACACAAAGATGTGGCTGGAGGAATCCTCCACACCCCCCTCATTGTGGCCACTGATAGCTGGAACAACTGACTTTTGTTGAGAGGGGGAGCCCATTCAATGATTGATATTGATTCCGTTCCTGCTGAATCATACCAGTGTATGGTCAGTTTTACCCCTTATAGCACCACACCACGGATCACCCTGCTCCCACATCTTCGTGAGCTCAACCCCCCCATGTTTACTGGAGTGCTGTGGAGGGGACAGGAGTGGCCGGCTCAGGCTCTCGGCGTCTTGCTGAGAGGCTAACCCAGATGCCTGTCCAGGCATGTGGGTGGATCCTGACTCCATTGTTGCAATCTTGCCTGAGTCTGGACTAGCTCTGTGATGTCAGCAGACTTCAGCCCACTGTCTGCTGAAAACAGGTCTCAGGAGTGCAGAACAAAGTTCACTCCTGTGATCCACATGAGAAATACAGCCAAACACGCTTTGCCTGTACTTCTCATTTTTAATGCAGAATCAATAGTCCTTTTTGCACTTCTTGAACATGTATAAGAAAATGTTTCCAGTAGTATACTGAAGTGACCAATAAGAAATGGGATGAATCCATTGCTAGAGTTTACACTTTTAAATAAAACCCTTATATAGGATATGAAAAGATCTTTTCTATTGGGTCTCAATCACCCCAGCGTGTACGCATAACAAATATGTGCGACCGGGTTTTTGTTTTTGTGTGTGTGTGTAAATCATCACACTGCTTGCTGTGTGTATTTTTATTTTTTAAATGTGTTACTAGACCCAGGAGCCTGCATTCACTATCTGGTCTCCCACAGTACACAACATGGAAATGCAATAATTTTAGTAAACATAAACTGCTAAATACCTTTTCTTGTCGGTATCTAGCATTCTTGTGACTTCTATCAGTGTCCAGCCAAGCAATGGTTAAAAGCTTGTGGGAGGAGTTTATATTCTTCTCTGACTGTCCTATGGGGTTGCTAGGACCCCTGACCCTCTGTTTGGACAGTGCTTTATTGACCCTGTGCCGATCACATGCACTCTCCCAAGAAAAAAAGAAAACTCCAGCAATACACCCAAAATTGAGCAATTGAGTCAAAGGCTCTGTTCTATCGGGAGATTGATTGGGGACTGTGGAAAAAGGAGAGGATCAGAGAAGACGGGATCAAACAGCCTTTTTGCACAATGCAGAGGATTAACCCTTTTAGGTTTCACAGTGTATAACAAGCATTCTTTACTGCATATACAGTGATCAATGATCTTGCTGTTGTGGGTTTAGTAACCCTTTAAAATGGTTGTTAAGCCACTATATTATATGTATATCATCCCATCTGTTATGTGTCCCAGTGCTGTCTAAAAACAGTGCTGATTTCTATCCTATCTCAGAGCGTCTCCCGGCACTCATGTGATTCCTCAGCTCTTACTTCTCCCCGGCTGACAGCTATAGTGGGAGGGGCTGAAACCTTCTGCTGACATCAGCTGAGGAGAGAGAGTTGAGCAGTCATGAACATCTGGAGATGCTCTGAGATGAGGTAGAAATCTGCATAGTTTTTATACAGCACTGGGACACATAGTTCTAACAGATGGGATGGTACAAATTTATTTTTCATATATAGCGGTAGGAGTGGTGGGGCAGGCAGTGTCTTGAGCTGACAGGGAGGGGAGTGAAGAGAGTTGCGGATGACGGAGGCATGTAAACTGGCCACGGTGTCAGTGCTCAGCAGCCATTATAAACCGAGGTCAGGGGGGAGGGCAGAACCAGGCAGGATCCGCTACGTTTTTTGAGTTATACAGGGGGCCAAATGGTACAGCACAAGCACGGTCCTGTTCCTGCTTTTAAGAGAACAGGATCTTTGTTGCCTACAAAAACACTTTAAGTGTATCTTATCAGCTGTGGCAACATTGTAATGTGTTACAATGCATTAGAGAATGAATACATTGCACCTTTGCCTTGTTTTTGCATAGGGTAGCTAGGGTAAGCAAGACCTTATTGTGTGTATCTTTTTTGTATGATCTGTAGGAAAGGTTTTGGGAGCTAAAAAGGGTCTGACAGAGGGCATTGAATCATGAGGGAATTATAACCACTTTTTCCGTTTCATGTAATAGGTATTTTAAAGAGACTGTTCAGACTGTAGGAGGGTGGTATTGGGTGGAATCTGTAACATACTGACCCATTTTCTATGCTTGGATGGTTTCCTGGCTCAGACATCCAGAGTTAGTGTTTCTATTTTGGGTGCCCTTGGGTAGAACGTCTGACTGCCTTCCATTCCTGGGTCCTGAAGGCTCTGCCCCCGTGCTACCCCCTCCTCAGGATATTTATGCTGGCTATGGGAGTTCCATGGGATTATACTCTGTACAGACATTGGACTTAAAGTATTGGCTCTTCAACAGGGACAAGAAACGTAAAGACGGCTCAGACCTGACATAATCGGGTGCTTAGCTCATCCAGGCCTACATAAGTGTGTATCCTGAAAAGCTCAGTACAAATAGTTCAATAGAACTGAAGATGTGAACTCTGTGACCCACCCAGTCTGCCCCTTTTCTTGCATTCTTGTTGGAGCCCTAATAGCCTACTTTTTAATCTTTTAAGTGTTTGTTTGCCTTGTATTTTATGGGTGCGTTTTGTTGGAACAAAAAAAGTGATATGGGAACGTTATTAATATATTATAACATGTTAAGTACATGCATGAGAAAAAATATATATATTTTATTTCAGAAGCAAACGGTATTGACAAAGGTGTTGCTGGGGTTGTGAAAGACCCAGGACACTGTTGGGTAAAGAACGGTGCAGTGTCTTGCAGCAAACTGTGAATGTAGATTTGGCAGTGGGAGTAAAAAAATGTATCTAAAGCCAAAACTAGAAAAAAATTAAATATTGCAGCATACAAGCACTAGGTAAGAAAGAAAGTTTACCGCTCAGAGGTCCCAGGGAACTGCAAGGTGGAGTCCAAACACCTGGGTGCAGGCCCTGCAATAGTATGCAAAAATGTATAGAGAAAAACCGGGACGGCCACACTCCAAACAAATGGTTCCTTTTAATAAAACTGGTCACAACATGAACATATCGCAGCAAAAAATCTGGAGAAATTTTGACGCGTTTCACACTATCATACAGTGCTTATGAATAAGCACTGTATGATGGTGTGAAACGCGTCAGCTTTTCTCCTGATTTTTTGCTGTGATATGTTCATGTTGTGACCAGTTTTATTAAAAGGAACCATTTTTTTGGAGTGCGGCCGTCCCGGTTTTTCTCTATACATTTTTGCATACTAGCACTAGGTGTGGTGGATGCATTTGTCTTTTTTTTTTATTATTTTTTTTTCACCTGGTTATCCTGCATATAACACTCTTCCTTTCCCTGTCACTTCCTCACTGCATCAATGGACGGAACATTGGCCGTCACCAGGGCCGCTGTTAGAAATTATGGGGCCCCGTACAGCCTACCTCACGGGGCCCCCTTCGACCACACCCTTGACCCCACCCCTAACCCCGTTATAAGACAAAAGGCAGGTTTGTTGCTGTTTACACGTGCGTGCGGGAGCCATGTGCGTTTGCAAGTGCACGTAAGCCTTTTGTTAATAAAATGACATTGTAGGTTTCATTTTTTTTTTTGGCTCTCACAAGGAATGAATAACATCCCTCGTGATAGAAGAGCCTTGACAGTTCCTCTTTTTTACTTTCTGCCGAATCACTGGGGCTAAAAAATTATATCTGATCATTACTGCAGTGATGGGGGTAAAATGCAGCTCCACTGCACATGTTCACGGCTCCCCCAACTGAAGTAGCATTACAATCATCACAGGCAGCACAGTAAGCATGGGCTCTATCATGGCTGTTTGCTGACTTTGTTAACTTATGGCTGTACTGTATATAACAGACTGTAACACAGCACAGCCATAACAAAGTCAGCAGCCATGAGACACAGAGCCAGGATAGAGCCCCTACTTACATAACTGTGCTGCCTGTGAAGACTATTGTAATGATACCCTGCTGAGTTCTATTCTAAGGACACAGTGAGGTTTCTTTGCTTTGTTCTTTACTCACTGTGTCCATTGCAGCCACGCTCTCCTCCTTCATATGAGCCTCCTTGCATCTCAGCACCTGAGAGCGGCCGGCGCCAGGAGCAGAATTATAGTACCACTCCGCCGGCCGGGACTAATTGAGTGAGTGGTGGAGTGGCTGCATATACATCCGCTCTCGAAAATGAAGAAATAGTCTGTCCTAAGCAGTTTTGTGCAGACAATTCTTTGTGTATCGGCAACATCTTCCGTGCAAAAGACTGTTCCGTTCTTCAGGGTATATTGTCGATAAAATTGCGATCATGTCTGCTTCCAGAAAATGTAAACACTCTGGTATGTCTGTGTGACTGGCTAAAGTGATGTCTACTTGCCTACTATAAAATGACTGACAGTCAATATACTAGATAAGTTTTATAATTAAAGTTAAACTAACTTTCTACGTTTTTCTTAAAGTTTAATAAGAAAAAATTACGTCAGTGCTACAGTTTGAATTTAAAACGTATTTGTGTGAACTGTGAGATTGTGGAAACTAACTAGTGTCGGTTGATTGTATATAGTGCATACCACATTTACCACTGACTAATGCAGAGTTGCAATGCAAGAAGATTGGCTAAAAGCAGTTGGATCTGTATGTGCGTTATAATTAATCGATTAAAAAAAAAAATCGATTAACTACATGCCGACCGCCCGCCGTCATTTTTCTGCGGGAAGTCGGCACTGCTGGGCGAGAGCCCGTAGCTATACGTCCGCTCTAAAGCGGCCACTAGGGGGCGCACGTCCCCGGCGGGCACGATCACCGCCGGGCACACGCGATCGCTCGTTACAGAGCGGGGACCGGGAGCTATGTGTGTAAACACATAGCTCCCGGTCCTGTCAACGGGGGAAACGCTGATCTTCTGTTCATACAATGTATGAACAGAAGATCAGTGATTTCCCCTAGTGAGGCCACCCCCCCATACAGTTAGAACACACCCAGGAACACACTTAACCCCTTCCCCGCCCCCTAGTGTTAACCCCTTCACTGCCAATGGCATTTTTATAGTAATACAATGCATTGTTATAGCATTATTCGCTATAAAAATGCTAATGGTCCCAAAAATGTGTCGAAAGTGTCCGAAATGCCCGCCATAATGTCGCAGTACTGAAAAAAAATGCTGATCGCTGCCATTACTAGTAAAAAAAAAATATTAATAAAAATGCCATAAAACTACCCAATATTTTGTAAACACTATAACTTTTGCGCAAACCAATCAATAAACGCTTATTGCGAAAAATATGTAGAAGAATACGTATCGGCCTAAACTGAGGAAAAAATTTTTTTTACATATTTTTGGGGGATATTTATTATAGCAAAAAGCAAAAAGTAAAAAATATTATTTTTTTTTCAAAATTGTCCCTCTATTTTTGTTCATAGCTCAAAAAATAAAAACAGCAGGGATGATCAAATACCACCAAAAGAAAGCTCTATTTGTGGGAAAGAAAAATAACGCCAATTTTGTTTGGGAGCCACGTCGCACGACTGCGCAATTGTCAGTTAAAGCGACGCAGTGCCGAATCACAAAAAGTGCTCTGGTCATTGGGCAGCAATATGGTCTGGGGGTTAAGTGGTTAATCGAACACGAACATTTTAATCAGTAACAGCCCTAATTTTTTTATTGAATGCAGCAATGAGCTGTAATGCTGGCCGGGCCCCTCTATGCAGCTGATAGGGCCGGGCCCCGTACAACAGGGCTGGCTGTACTGCCCTATCAGCGGCCCTGGCCGTCACCCTAGGCTGCTCTCCTTAAATGGCCTACAAACATGTATGTATCCCTATCTTCATTACATAGAGAGCAAGGCAATTTATAGATTAAAGAATATAGATATTCTTCTGTACAGCTCATGGGAAGTGACAAGGACACTGCATTTTAGGCAGGATCAACAGGTCATCGCTGTATTTGCTGAAAATATATTTTTATCTTGAGGGAAAAGAAAGCCAACACGTCCAAGGACTGTAAGTTGTAGTATATTGCATCTTTTGTTTTGGGGTTAGGTGACCTTTAAGTAGGAACTGAGCCTTGATTTATAGACTAAACACATGCCTCAACTTCTTAATTGTGCATTGGAGACACGGGATGAGTATTCAGGCATTGGAGGGTTATGCTGCTGCTTTTGGGAGTTTGGATACTGTCAAACTGAGATGTAAAGACAGCTCAGTAGGACCCCCTCCAACTCCCAGCCTGCCTCAGTTTTTTGCTAGTGTTCTCCAAAGACTTTGTTCAGCAATAGCATGTGAAGGATACAAAAAAATAAAATTCTATCCTGGCGGACCCTTCTGTCCTCCAACAGCTTGAGAGTTTGCCTGTGGGCCTGCCCTATTGTGTTGACAGGATGTGGGATAATATTAGCCAAATATCCAGAATGAGCCTCCTTTCAGTTCACATCTGGGGGACACTTTGGTTCAAATATTCATAATGAGCCTCCCTTCAGTACACATGTGGGGGACTATGTGCCCTAGTGGCTACCTGGACAATGTACACACTGCAAGCTTTTTTAAGCAGGCCTAGATTGCATCCAGACATTTTGTAGAGGCAAATGAAGTTCCTGGCAGAACTTGGCAAATAGGTGCATCACTTTACTAATAGCCAACATGTGTTAAAAATATAATCCCTCTTCAAAAAGATAACCAAATCAAGACTCATGCTGAAATCTTGAGCCACAAGCTTTAGTTTAGGGTTGCCTTTCCAGTGGCCCGGGAACACATGTGGCCCGCGGAGCCCTTTGATGTGGCCTGCGACCTTCTGCTCTGGAATAGCAGGTTGGCATAAGGCGACGCTTCCTGTATAGTGCCAACTCCTGTCACAGGTGGCGTGATGCCAAATGCACTCTGCCTGGGACAGCAACAGCTAGCGATACTTGAATGGAAAACTGTTATTGAGCCCAGGTTCACACTGGGTTAGATTTGAGATGCGATTTCACATGTGAAATCGCATCTCAAATCGGCGGCAATTGCCGGCAATGACACCGTCCTAATCGGTGCAACGCCGCATCTGCGGTGCTGCACCGAATTCAAAAAGTAGTTCCTGTACTACTTTTTGCGATTTCAGGACGCGATTTACATTGACATCTGTGCAGAAACCTGCACAGATGTCTCCTAAATCGCGGCCGAAATCGGGACTGCCAGAGGGAGTGAAATCGCGCAAGTTCAGCTGAACTCGCACGATTTCACTCCCGCAGCCCAGTGTGAACCAGGGCTAAAGGTCAGTTTAATACTAAAATCACCGTGTGTATATATGGTCTCATCTGTTCTGCAGTTGTTCCTGGACTGCTTTTAAACTGATTCGCCGGTGCAGCACAGAACACCTGCAGGTTACCTGCCCTGAGCCATAGAATTCTGTTCTTACCTGTGGTTTGGTGCGCTTTCAGAAAGTGCACCACACCTGTAGGATATAATAGAAGTCTATGGCAAAGTGTAGCCAACTAGCAGAAAATCTGCAGGTGCACTGCGCTACACCCTGGTTTTGGCTATACAAGAGCACATCAGTATGAAAGCAGCCTTGGGCTCCTTTTGACATGACTGTAACCCAATTGGACCCTTCATTCGCCTCTATTGAGCCACAGATGTAAACAGACTTGTGGCCGTTTTTACACACCTACATCTAATTCGATCCACAAAAAAACAGAAGGGGCAGGGAATTCGTCCCCTTCCATTTGGGAAGATTGCATTGGAGGGCCAATAGAGTAGAGTGGGCTGTGCTCCTGTCTGCTCTGCATATGCAGAGTGGACATGGGCCTGTCATCTGCCCGCTCCGCTCGTTGTGGCCCGTGACCGCTTACCAAGGCGCTTAAGTGGCCCTCGCTCTTCAAAAGGTTGGGCACCCCTGCTTTAGATGGTGGTGAATGAAGGGTTTATGGTAGGCTTTCTGCTTGGCATCTGATGGCCCTGATCCTTTCCTAACATATATGCAAGGTCCGAGCTCTTTAAATATATACACTGGCCCTCTTGTGTTCTCTGTATGGTTGGGGATTCACTGCTTTACTTGTAATCTGTGCTTCTTTTTGCTTTATTATTTTTTATTTTTTTATCGTTCTTGTCCTAGATGAGACCTTTACATGCTATAAATGGCCATATAGCAGTTAACTTGTTTGAAGCAGATATAAACCCTGTCTCTGGATTTATTTTAGGATGCAGTGGGTATTAAAGGGGTTGTAAAGGTTTGTCTTTTATTTTCTAAATTGGTTCCTTTAGTTGGTTCACTTACCTTTCCCTTAGATTTCCCTTCTAAATGTTTTTTTTCTTTGTTTGAATTGCTCACTTCCTGTTTCTCCTCAGTAAGCTTTCCACCATCATCCGAGCGGTGGAAAGTCATTTAGAACAGCTTACTGAGGAGGAACAGGAAGTGAGAAACTCAGACAAAGAAATCAAAACATTTAGAAGGGAAATCGAAGGACAAGGTAAGTGAACCAACAATGCACTAGCTTAAAGTAACCTATTTCGAAAATAAAAAATGAACCTTTACAACCCCTTTAACTTTCTCCTGAGGGTTACGGAAACTTTTTTTCAATTATCTTTGTTCTTTTCTTGTTTTTTCACAGAAATGCAACAAAAATTCTAATTAAATATGTACACAAATAACAATAACATATACAAAACTTAAAGGGTCACTAAAGGAATTTTATTTTAGATTAATGGCTTCCTTTTCCTTACTGCAGTCCTGGTTTCATGTCCTCATTGTTCATTTTTGCTTTGATGTTGCTGTAATTCCTCTCTGTTCTGGACACTTCCTGGTTGTCTGTTTCCTGATAACCACAATACTGGGAGCTTTCTCACCGTGGTCGCTAATAAAGGAGGTGTGATTACTGTGTGTAAAACAAAACTAGATTGGTGCTGAGGGGTTTTAGACAAACCATTACTGCTCTCTGGCTCTGTACATCAGAGAGACAGGAAACGGCAAAAACAAAACTAGAATTGTAGGTTGATTATATGATAGATAAAAAAATCAATTTTTAATTATTTTTAAAAGGAATCTGTTAACTATTATGTCATTTCAGCCCAAAAATGTTTTTTCTTTACAACTCCTTTAAATAAAAGTATTTTTTTTTTTTTTTTGTTTCCGTAAAGGAAATTTGACCTATACAGCTAAATAATTGGAATGGAGATGTTCTACTTGGGTAAAATATTTCTTAATTCGCTCTACCCAACTGTATCGCCAAAATTCCATAAAAGTGTTAGGTTTATATAGTTTCCACAGTAATTTTCATCCTTTTTTAAGTCTACTGTGTTCATTAAAATAGCTGGTGACCTACCATTAACATTCTTGTTTAGACATTTCATGTTATAGGGTGACAATGCTTTGAACATGACTCCCAGTTGCTCTTCTGCTTTGTCGCCCTGTCATATGCACTTTTGATGGAGTGACCATTCCCAAGTTGCATGCTTGAAAAAGGTAAACCATATTTAAAAAAAAAAAGAGTACCGTAATGTGATACTGTACTGTAGCAAACTATGCTTACATCTATTTTATTATCTCCTAATAGTGTTTCCAGCATGCTGAAAAGTGTCTGATTTCTAGATCTCTTTTCTGTAGACAATGAAGAGATCTGTAACCAAGAACAAAAATCATGCCAGGACTCTGCGGCTCAGGCCATTACTATTAAGAGATCTGCCTGTGTATACTTGACACAAGGAATGAGCCTAATTAGTCTTAAAATGTTCCCTTACCCTCCTAACATCTATACTAACCTTAGTAAAAAAATAAAATAAAATGTATATTTGCCTATTTTCCGCTTGCTGCAGTCTGGTCACATGGTCCTTTGCACAGGAATGGAGAGCACCCTACAATGGCTGGAAAAGCCAGGAGCAATGACATTACCCAGAAAGTTTATACTCCCCTGATCTGTCATCCTCCAGAAAGCCCCGCGTCCAATTAGGTAAGTATCCCTCTTTTCCCGGATGCTTTCATCCACCTGGTGATCAAACCAGTAACAGTTTCCTTCTTGGGTTTTTTTTTTATTTTAACCAACTTTACTAAGATGTCAAAAATGCACATCTCATAAAATTAGATTTCTGGATGCACGGTGCGAGGCAGTAGATTGCCTTGCGATGTGCTGCGCTAAAAAGCACTGCATGCAGTCGTGTTTTTTTTTTTTTTTTTGTTGTTGTTGTTTATTCAGTGCATACCACCATAATGCACTTGTGTGAACCTGGCAGATAGGGAGACGAGGCATTTTGTCCTTGTCATGCAGGTGAACTGCAGGGAGCCTGCCTTTTTTTTTTTTTTTTTTTTGTAAGCATTACTTTAGAGCCAGAGGCTCTAATAGGCTTTAATAAGGGTGGGCTGGGGTCACAGAGAGTGCGCCTCGATCCCACCCAGGTGTCTTACAACAGTGATATTTGCTGTTGTAACACTGATCCTCCTTCCGGACAATCAGGAAGCAGGTTTTGACACTGGTCACCCGATTGGCTGAAAGGACAGGCGATCCTATTGAGGAAGCCTAGGGGGAGGAGGGTTGGAGCTGGAAGCTGCCATGGCTGCCCGACACCCACCGCCACCGATGGGGTAAGTGCCGGACTGACCAGCAAACAGCGGGGTGTTGGGTGCTGATCATATTAGGACACAGCGGCTATGCCCTTGCAGCCATGTGTCCCAATAGAAATGAATTGGACTGCGGCATGAGGATGCATGCAACATCTATGCATCCCCATGCCTGAAAAAAAGGGAGCTGCATGGGGCCTGCAATAAACTGCCCCGTGTGAATGAGCCCTTACTGGCTGGATCACTAAAACTAAAGGGGGGAAAAAAGCTTACAAAAAGGGTCTCTAAACGTGTGTGTGTGTGTGTGTGTGTGTGTGTGTGTGTGTGTGTGTGTGTGTGTGTGTGTGTGTGTGTGTGTGTGTGTTTTTTTTTTTTTATTTTTTTTTTTTTTTTTTAAATGCTTTTTATAATGCCACGAGCAGTGGAGCTGGGAAGTTGCTCATTGGGCACAAGGCCTTAAAAAGAAACAAACTGCAGTTTAAATGGCCAGTAAATGACCATTTGCATAGCTCTTTTCCGAGATGGGAATGAGAGACATCTATTGGCAAAAGTATGTGGTCATAGCACACGCACCCTGCCTCGCTCCCTTAAAGGAGAACTGTACAATAAGAGCTTTTTTATTTTTTACTACTAATATTTATTTATATCGACTTTTTCTGAAATTTTGCAATTGCAGCAGTTTAGAAATTGTCTGAAAGGTTTAGCACTGTAAAACACTTCTTGATCAGACCAAAATGAGGGACAGAGGGACAGTTGAGAGCGATGCATTTAGCAGTGGCATTAGGACACCCCCCCTCAACATACATACCACACCCTTAAGGATCTGCTGTGTGTTTTGGGAGGACCTTTTGCGGTGGTCCCCCCTTCCTTAAATGGGTTGTAAACCTTCGTGTTTTATCACCTTAATGCAGTGGTGATCAACCCTGTCCTCAGGGCCCACTAACAGGCCAGGATTTATGCATTACCTTGGGGAGATGCAGACTAGAATACTGCAATCACTGAGTAGAATACTGCAATCACTGAGCAGAAAATGATATCACCTATGATGCATTTCAGTTATCTTGCAAACCTAGCCTGTTAGTGGGCCCTGAGGATAGGGTTGATGACCACTGCCTTAATGCATCCTATGCATTAAGGTGAAAAACACCTTGATGTGTCCGGCCTACCGCCTCCCCCCTCCCCCCCGTTTTACATACCTGAGCCCCGAATATCCGTGGGCATGTCCCCGCGATCCTTTTTTCCATGGAGTCCCGGCTTTGATTGGATAGATAGCAGAGCAGCCATTGGTTTTCAATCAAAACCAATGACTCGAGAACCAGAGGTGGGGGCTGAGTCATAAACTTGGCGTCTATGGACGCCGAGTGTATGACTCTGGAGCGTGCCCACAAGGCAACCCCCTCGAAAGAGGGCTTCCCAGAATGGTTTATCTAATGTGGGGAGGAGCTACAAGAGCTGCCGTGGGACCCCAGAACAGGTGGATCTTTGCCACTTTGTGCAAAAACGAACTGCACAGGGGAGGCAAGTATGACCATGTTTGTTATTTAAAAAAGAAATAAAAATATGCGAACCTTTAGTGTAACTTTAACCATAGCAGGCCATATGCCCTCAACATGGGATTCAAGGGGGACCGCCCTGAGAAAAGCACCTTGTCCCTATGTTGATAAACAAAGGCCACTTTCCCACAACCCTGGCCCTGTAATAGTTGGGGGGGCTTATCAGAATCTGGAAGCTACGTTAGAATAGAAGGGGGCGCTAGGTATCTTGTTCCCCTACCATGTGAAATATTAAGGGGTACATTCACAAAAGAAAATATTAACAGTAAATGAACACACCACAAGTCCTTTGTTAAAAACAGTGTCTCATAATGTAAATCCATCATCAATCGTGTCAACCAGCAATGCAGATCCTTCTCAAACTTGATAAATGATAGCCACCGAAAAAAGCACACCAACACATCTCCCCCCCCCCCCCCCCTCCAATGAAGACTTGCACTGAATGACAGATTCCAGGCTGACAGCTGAATTGTTAAAACTGTAAATAAAGGGGTGTGGCTGGTGCCTGACATCAGACCAAGTATGGCAATGGCCATATTTGGTCATTGATGTAGGCCCACCATCGTTGCCTCTTTGTTTACATCCAGCCACCTGCTGAGACTCCACAGGTGAATGGCTGGCCAGTGATGCGCCACTCGTTGCTAAGAAGCCTATGGCCACTGCCTTCCAAAGGTAAGTTGTCGCATTTAGTAGTGGTAGTAATACTGCTAATAAATGCTTCACTTCTGCTGTGACCGAGTAGGCAAGGTTTAGATTGAATTCAACTTCCGTCTGAACCCAAAGCTCATACCTAGTTTGCACAATAGAGCTTTAAGGGCATGTCACACAAGTAACTTTGTAACAGCTGCTCTCGTCCTTGCTGCTAAGAATAAATGAATTGCAGTCAATTAAAGGTCACACTAATTCCAGTGAGGAATTGTAGTTGCTCCAATTTTCTGCTACAAAATTCCTAGTATGAGATGGCCCTTGCAGTAGTGTAAGGGAGAATGCGGTCTTACCAATTCAGCTCTGTTATATGTTACTCATTTCACTTGTGTGTGTTCTGACTGTGGAGGAGGAGGAGGAGGATATCCCTAGTATTCCCATGAGCTTGTGATCAGAAGCACAGCTTAGCTGCTGATTAGCCCTGGGTTCTTTATGTGCGCCACAGCTAAAGGAAAACAGGATGTGCAATACCATTTACAGTGACAAGCTAGGGAAGACAGCTGCCATGTAAGGGGTGCTTGCTGGGGGCTCCCCAGCTGCTCATATCCCACAGATTTCCCCAGGAGGAGCTTGTGTGCATTTCATATTGGGTTAATGGACTACAGAGCTCATGTTGGGGCTCGGAGGAGGATGGGAACATTACTGGGTCTGTGTACTCCTAATGCGTTTGGAGGCGTAATGCTTCATAGGGAAAGGGCGAGAGCTAAAATGATTTTTTTTCCCAACCCCCACCTTTTCTGCTGCAGACTCCTTCTGTGTCTAACCCCATCTGCTGGGCGGCCTGAGATTTTTTGCATCATCTCTGATCAAACATGCAAAGCAGTTTCACCGGAAACTGCAACGCAGCATAGGTCTAGTGAGGAGTATGATGGCCTATTTGGTTACTTTAGCCTGCCTACTATATATAAATGATGATCAATAAGAGTGCAATATTCTGCATCCCCCACTTCATCTTGCATGGCAAGATTTGTGTTCTGGTAATGCTGACTGAGTTTTCAAATATTGTGGACTAATCGGGCAATCATTTTATTCTCGGCGTTGGGTTATTTAACACAGATTTATTCCCTGATACATTTAATGTGGTATTAAACCTCCCAATGAAAAAAAAATAAAATGGGCTCCCAGGAGCTTTTAGCTATAATGTATTCGCATGTACAACATATTGGCACATTATAGCAGACTTATCAGGCAAGTGATCTTCTCTAGTGCTGTGGTGTCGGCACGCCTGTCAGTCATGGGCACCTCAATCTTCTTCTGGTGGTCTTCGGCTGCTTGATTGACCGGGCTGTAATAACATTGCTTGCGTGCACGCGCAGCTCAATGTACACAAATAATGACAGGCAGGGGGAAGCAGAAGAGACCAATAGGGTTTTTTCTGTTCTAAAAATCCTACCAGTCTGCAGCTTTTTTTTTTTTATCATTATTTGTTTAATTCCACTTTAAGAAGTTTTTAGAAATACTGCCAGAAGGTAGGCCTGGGCAAATCTCGCATAGTACTGGGAACCAGCACTACACAACCTGCATAGACTGCTGAAAGATGAATAGTTAAAGCTGGACTAATGTATGTATGCATATCTCAAATCTGAGGGGCTACTGGGGAAACTGACAATCATTGTGGTTGGGCTGTTACAGTGAGCGCTGTGATCTTCCAGGTTGAATGGCTGAATGAATGGCTTCCCTTCTGCACACTGACTACAGAGAAGACGCTTGCTTGGCACTGCCACCATTCGCAGAATGCCTTGTATTTTATTAATTACTAGGTGGCATCACGTCAAGATCCTGAAACTGACATTTGTTCTATGAAACTGAAACTGACATTTGACATCCTGAAACTGACATTTGTTCTGACATTTGACATCAGCTCTAGAAGGGGTGGAAATCTTTTGGGCATAGAGTTCTTCTCAAAATGCTGATATAGTTATTGCTGATGTGGAAGGTAGGCCCTGGAATTATGGGGTCATCACTGGCAGCTCTTTGTTTTTTTTGGGGGGCAGGGGCAAACAACCACACCCCCTTGTGCAGTGGCACTACCCCCCAGGTGACGGCTTTGGTGTCCATCTCCAGCATGGCACTTTTGCTGTGCCCCTCTCCTCCTACTAGGCATCCAAAAGGATTGCCTGAAGTTTTGGCCAATCAGGAAACGGGTCTCACGACCTGCTTCCTGATTGGCAGGGAGGCCCTGAGCCCACTCTTTTTTGAAGCCTATTGGAGCCTTTGGCTCTAATCACCTGCTTCAAAAAAACACGCACCCCCATTGGAATCCATAGTCTGGTACCCTGTATTTAGATAGGAGGCAGCACCCATGAACCCCTAATGGACGGGCTGCCACTGCTTATTTATTAAAGCCAGCACTGTGTGAGAATACAGCGGCTAGAGTTGACAGCCGGCAATGCGTCAGGCAGACTCATCCAAGTTTTTTTATTTTTCACACCTTGGCAGGACTTGTCTTAACGGACTGGCAATAGTCACATTAGTGGCTATGTTCTCAGGCAATGCTGTTTTTGCCCAACAATAGTCCTGGCAACTGGCAGAAACCCTAGGTATTATTTAGTGGCAAAATCGGGCCAGGTTCAGCAAAGGAAAGAGTAATGAGTCCTAGTGAAATGCCGCGTGAGATGAAATACCATACCATAGCATGCTGCAGCTGGACGATGCGCTGAGCGGTACTATGATCAGGAGACAGTAAAAAAAATATCTTTGGCCAAGCTAATAATCGAGTGTAATTGTTCCATCCCTTGAGTAGGTGATGCACCCATTTACTTAAAGTGGGCTTTTCATTAAAATGGAAGGTTCACTTTATTTGTAGCCAACCCCTTTCCCCATATCCCCTATAAAAGATTACTTTAAAAAAGTTTATGTAAAAAAATACTCTATTTAAAAAAAAAAAAAAAAGTTTTATGCCATTTTGTATTTTTGTATTTGATGGATGGGAGGCTGTAAGGAAAGTGAACTTTCTATTTTCAAACAGAAAAAACTTAACCTGAATAGGTGTAAGAAAATAGCAGCGCTAATTAATATAATACTAAATAAATAAACAATAACGTATAAACTCAATAACACCACGTGACAAGTGATATTAAGTCCATAAAAATTTGAAAATATAAACTTTCTCATTAAATTTGTTTATCAAAGTTGGTTGGTTTAAAGTTGTAATGTTACTTACAAATGAAATGAGCATCTAAACTTATCAAGGATAAGGCTGTATTATTAAGGATAAGGTTGTATTGGGGCAACACATCCAGCTGGATAAATCCACCCTTGACTGATTAGTTTGTTCCCTAAGGCCTCGTACACACGATCAAATCTGTCTGCTGGAAACGGTCTGCTAGACCATTTCAGCAGACAGATTCGATCGTGTGTACGGGCAAACAGACGGATTTGGCCACCCGACAGATTGGAAAGCATGCTTACCAATCTGTCGGCTGGGAACCCCTCCGCCCGACATGAGTACACTAACCAGCAGACATGTCTTCTCGCACACGCGCCAAATGATTTCGACGCATGTGCGGAAGTGTTTTACTTCCTGGTGCGGTGACGTGGCGGCGTCAACGTCACCGACACGTCAGCGCGCTGTCTGCTGGCGGGGATTTTGGTTTGCTCGTGTGTACACGCGAGCAAACCAAAATGCCAGCAGACAGATCTGTTCAAATCGGTCGGTCCGACCGATTTGAACAGATAGATAGATTTACTCGTGTGTACGAGGCCTTAAAGTTCTCAGGTCATAGGTACTATGGAGGACCTAGACACATAAAAAATGCCTGATGCAACCAAAATTGAAATTTGCTACATTAGGTAAATGTTCTTTAAATCCACAGCTGACCTTACAAAGGCGGGTCCTGGAACTGTAGCTGTAGCGATGAGCAGATTTCTCCCCACCCATCATTCTTGGGCTGCCTAAGGTGTGCTTATTTAAAGTGGGTATAAAGCCTAAAAATGTTTTACCTTAATGCAACCCTTGCTTTTGGGTAAAAAATGTTCCAGTAGCAGTATCTTCTCCCCTCTTAGATACGGTATACCCTCACTGAATCCAGTGCCCTCCTCTCTCCCCGCTTTGTCAAACCCTGTGATTGGGGGACAGGGCCAAATCGAGCCTTTTTGGACGCAGGCAACGTGGCCTGGCATCGAGCCTGTATAAATGCCCCTATAGTGAGCGGCTTACTATGGGGGCGCTCACAGAAGATGAGGATCCAAGAGTGTAGGCGGGGGACATGAGAAGGGAGGCTTGGGCTGTATAAGTATAAGAGTGTGTGTTTGTTTTTTTGTTTTTGTTTTTTAACAAAGACTTTACAATCACTTTAAAGAGGAAGTAAACTCTCTTTAAAAAGAAAAAAACCTGCAGTGGTCCATAGACACCACCGCCATCACCGCCATGATACCCGGAGTGACTTCCGGGTATCACTGCTCCGGTGCTTTGACTGGCCGGAGCAGCGATGACGTTGTTAGCGGTACGCTCAGTGCGCCTGCGCATTGTGCCGTAGACGTTGGTGCAGTGTTTCTTAAAAATGTCTCTTTAACCATGTAGATTTAGGAGATATTTCTTGGACCTACAGGTAAGACTTAGCCTAGGCTTACCTGTAGGTCAAAGGGGTCTGTAAAGGTTTACAACCACTTTAACTAGTGTAGCTGGTTGAAGTGAAACCACTTTTTGCTCTTTCTAGGTGTTCATATAGTCTGCACAGACTGCAGCTTTGGACTTCTGGTAATTAGGCCCTTTTCTGTAGATGGTAAATAGGTACTTGAGGCTAATCCCTTACTTAACATTCTTTTCATAGAACAATTGTGTACCTGCTTATTGAAATTGTAATTGCAGTGAGTGTGTCATTATATAGTCTATCTTAGAGGAAAGACAAAACTCTTGTTAAAAAAAATAGAAAGATGAATAGAAAGGCCTACATTTCTGCCATTCAAGCAAAATAAGTTCTGTGCATTTAGATATCTTACCCCAATTCTCCCTAAAGGGTTAAAAATGAAAAATGGCTGGCTAGGAGAAGGCTGCTGCTATCTGTCAATAAAAGAAGTGTTTATGAGCAATGTTATGCAGCTACACATAGCAAAGAATTACATTTACATCTTTGAGCAGTTTGTGTTATTAAAGCCATTTGATGTATCATGTAGCCAAACTGAAGCTGGCCATGCAATATGTGAAATTCGGCCCGTTCCCCCAAAAAACAAACGTAATTCACCCTGTAGGTGGCCTTGTCACAGTCGCCACTCCTCCCAGCCAAAAACTTCCATCGAAAAATTGAGAGCCAGACGGAAGATCTAATCGAATGCAGCCAATGGTAGTGGCTGCCAAAGGACAATAGCTGTGGAAGGTGATCCATCAATCTGTGCTGTATAGTGTGTATGAAATAATCTTAGATTTGTATTCTGTTCAGCCCAAAGTTGCATAGTCCGGTTGAAAATAGACCCAAGTCGATCTAGTTTAACCAATAAAAGAGAGAAAAAAAATAATACAATCCCTTATACCTAATCCTATACCCACAGTTGATCCAGAGGAAGGTGAAAAAAACAAGCGCACCAATTTGCTTCAGCAGGGGAAAAAATTCCTTCCTGATCCACCAAGAGACAATCGGATAAAAAAGAAGAGGAGCCGCTAAGTGTAGCAATATGGTTACATTAAATGAAGGTACAACATTTAGCAACTTATTGCTACACTTAGAGACACCTCTCTTCTCTTTTATACCCTGTAAAAAAAAATGATTTGATATACAAGTGCTTTGGATTACAAGCATGTTTCTGGAACAAATTATGATCGCAAACCAAGGTTTTACTGTACCAGCACATGTGCATTAGCATATTCACACGTAGGTACTCGTGAGACATATGCCCAGAAGTTGTTGCACCTGGGAGTAATTGTGTGCAAGCTTCCCAACTGAAGCTTGGGGGAAGTGCCACACCAGTTAGAAAAACTTTTGAATAAGGTTAAAAAAGGGTTAAAAGCAGAACAAATACCGGTAGGTGATTTTGTGTACACGATAAAGTAATTTGCTTAGGCAGGTTTAAATACTTTAGGAAAGCCCGGAGTGACATGACAAAAAAGACAAATAACGGAGGGCTGGGCATGACTGTGTGAGGAGTAGTGCAACAAAGGGTTAAGGAATGAAGGAGTGGCTGTAGGAGCTCTGGTGACTGGGTAGGAGGAACCCCCTTTATAAAGGGGGGTGGGGGCACACGTGGGACATTCAAGGAAGTGTAGCACGCTGGGAGGCAGGTTTTTCCCTGCTCCCAGCTTTTCATTGAGAAGACAGATTGGGGACATTAAGGCTGGGTTCACACTTGTGAGGTGTGTATTTCAGCTTTTTATCTCTGCAGATAGATAAGAGAAGTGTTCAGCAGATTAGCTCCGTTTGCTGAGAATTTGGAGACCTGGGGGAAGTTCTGAGTGAGAGGAGAGTGGGGGAGAAGTGTATTGAGCTGAATGAGAGAAATTCCTGTAGAGAACTGAACACATCTGAGAATCAGCTGTGTACCCATAGAAGATAATGGGACTGAATTCGCACCTGAGCCGCACCGCAAGGCCCCCACAACGCAGAACAAAATGTTCTGCGTATTAGATGCGGTTTAAGCCGCAACCAATTCGCACAGGTTTGAGCCCGGCCTTAGGCGGCGTCTGCTTCACAAACACCCCCGGAGGGCTTGATTCACAGGTGGGTGGCTGTATGGGACGAGGCGGGGGGGGGGGGGGGGGTCGGGTACAACCACGTTGGGGTCCCCACGCGCTCGGCGGCCGCGGGTTTTTATTGTTGCTTCCCAAGGCCCAGGCCTCAAACACGGCGAATCTACAGGAGCCCCCAGGTGGATCCTCTGCCCCCGCCGGCCTAGCGTCTGGGTGCAGTGGGCGGGGCGTTGGGCAGTAATGGCGCCCGATCCTCGTCCACATGGTTACAGCCTGTTGCAAACCCCCCCACGGCAGAGGAACGCATTTTTCGGCCGGGGAGTATGGCGGACGCAATCCGCCGCTTAGTCTGAGCCCGGTAGGCGGGGCTTCGGGCCGGAATGGCGCCCGATCCTCGCCACGCGGAGGAACAGCCGGGGGGTCGTTCAGGATCGCGACCACCGGTTCCAGGGCAGTGGGGAGGCCGGAGTCCCCGGATCGGAGAAGGGAGGTCGAGCGGAGGTCCGTCGGTGGGAGCAGCGGAACGGAGACGTCCACGGCCGGGTCGAGTGGTAGAGGACGATCCGCCGGGAGGCTGGGATCTTCGGCCTCCAGGCCTTCCGTGCCTGGGAGGCAGATGTCAGCAAGGACGCCGGCCTCGGAAGATCGTTTGGAGGGGGAGGCATCAGGATCGTAGGAAGAGGGTCGCATGGATGAATCGCCTGCGGTGGAGTTGCCGGTGACGGCTGTGGGGGACGTTCCCGGCCAGCCTGGTGAGTCCACTAACAATACGTTTGGGGAATTTTTGTTACTGCAGGGTGTTCGCTGGTGGGGGGTGGGGGTCCCCCTGTAATTGGGGTAATATGGGGGGGGTAATGTTTGCCGACAACCAGGGGCCCCGGGGGGGTGGGAGTGTTGCCTGCTGCCCAGGGTTCCCCTGGGGGGGGCTTACAGGATTTGTTGTGTGTTAATTTTTGGGACCTGGTACAGCGTTGCCGGGGGGGGGGGGACACCATCTCAGGCGGCACCCTGGGTTAGGGGATCGGCTTGGGGGGGTTCCTGTGACTGTTGGGGTACCTCCGCCGGTGGGGGGGAGGTACGTGGGTGGTGCAGGACAGTAGTTCCTGACGTGACACGGGGCGTGAGAAGACGGGGGGGGGTCAGGACGGACGTGGTACGGATGGCTGATGCGGCCGAAGGTGAGTTTTATATATGTATGCTTGGGGGGGCCGCTGGGGGGCTCATCTGAAGCAGGAGGTCAGGGGAAAAATTGAAAAAGGTGAGTATGCGGAGATTCTTTCCCTGTTGCTTTTGCAGAAGTTTAATTTGGATAGGGTGAAGCCAGACAGTTTTTGGAAAAGGATGACGAGGTGAAGAGAAGGTAGGGGTGATTCCTAGTACGTTCGGCGATTGGTTGCAGCGCCTTGGGGAGAAGAGCCCGGAGCACTGTTCTGCATTTTTCTGCTATATGGACGCTATGTGGGAAGCTTATCGGGTATATGGGGGGTTAAAGTATGACGAGCAGTTTCATCAGCGGCGGGCTGGGCGCCCTACATTGCGATGGGACCACAAAGATATCAGTTTGTGGATACGGATGATTTCCGCGCCCCAGTCTAATCCTCAGTTTTTCAGGGCGGGGCCAAGGGTACGCCCACTTCTGGATCGCCGGCCGGGAAAAAAATGGGGGGGTGTGTTGGGAGAACAACGCCAGTGAGGGGGGAAAAGGAGGGGACCTTTTTCGCGTAGACACCCAGACAGGGCGGCGGCGCCGCTGCTCGTGGAGGAGTTTATCCGAGGGATTTGTCATTCCCTGTTCTTTGTCGAAGGTGCAGGGGGATCGTGATTCACTCGGGGGCAATGGAGGGTATGCTGCTAGGGGAAAAGGTGGAGGACCTCCGGCTGGTGTTCCGGGGGGATGTTGGGGTGGAATGAGGTTCAGCTAAGGGAGTTGCAGTCACTGCTAGGTAAGTTGACCTTCGCCTGCCGTATCATTCCCATGGGCAGGGTGTTCTGCGGACGGCTGTCGGCAGGTACAGTGGGGACAGGGCCCCCGACGCCTTCCATTCGCTGGTCAGGGGAATGTAAGGTGGATCTGCAGGTGTGGCACACCTTCTGGGAAGAGTACAATGGGCGGGCGTTTTGTATGTCGGGGCCGGTGAGGAACTTTGATTGGTAGATCGTCAGGGACGTGGCGGGCTCCATGGGTTACGGGGGCTTTCTTCAGGGGACAATGGAGCGGGGAGGCGTGACCGGAGTCCTGGGGGGCGGCGTGTTTTTAAAAGGAACCTGGTGCTGCTGGAGCTCTGTCATGTGGTGGTAGTGATCGAGCTGTGACAATATGGGGTTGGTGGAAGTTATCAACCGAGTTTCCGGATCCTCGTTGCCGGTGGTTCGGTTGCTGCGCCACCTCGTGTTGCGCTGTTTACACTGGAACATCTTTCTGTACGCTGGGCACATTCCGGGGTGTAGACAACAGACTCGCTAAAGCTCGGTTTTTCAGTGGGACAAGTCAGAGAGCTGGCTATGCAGGAAGACAGAGGAGGGGCCCCAGGCCCGGCGGGGATGTGGGGCATTGCATTGGGGTCACCACAAGCTGGCTTAGGAGGTCGGTGAGTGGGCCGATATGGGCGGCGTACGCGAAGGTAAGGGACGAATGGTCTGTGTTAAAACGGCGGATGGATGCCGAGCTGGGGGAGGTGGAGCTGGGTTGGTTGGTGGTGTATTTTGCGGCTGGACAGATGGAAAAAAGGGGGGGTAAAACAGGCGGGTAAGGATTACAGAAAAGTCACGTTCTTAGGGAACGGCGGGGACCGGTGAATTTTCGATTTTGCGGAAGATTTGTGGCGTTTTGGGGGACATCCAGTTATTTTTACTCCATACGGTTTTGTGGTGGCGTTTTTTTTTCAAATTTTTAGGGTGGGTGAGTTGGTTAGCCCTTCCAGATGGGTGGCGGGAGGTCTAATGGTAGAGGATGTGGAGTTGGTGGAGGACAGCGTGGTTTTCGTTTTTGTGGGTCCAAAACGGATCAGAGGGAAAAAGGGGGTGGATGCGTTTGTATCCTTTGCTGGGTTCGGGGGGTCTGCCCTCTGCGGACGGTGCAGGAGTTTAACGATACGCCCTGGGTTGGAGGGGCCCTTCTTTATGCATGGGGATGGTTCGTTTGTGTCACGGTTTGTTGGGACAGGTGTGTAAGAAATGTCTGACAACGGCTGGGTTTGCTGAGTTACAATTTACCTCACACGCCTTCCGCATCGGGGCGGCCAGGTGCGGGTTGGATAAGGTGGCGGTCAAAAAGGATCGGGTGGTGGGGAATCTAGAAGATTTCGTTCTTGTGTGTGCCAACACATGGCGCTGGATTGAGGTGTGGTGGTGAGGTATGGACTGGAGGAGGTGGGTTCATGATATTCCGGAGGGTCGTGGCATGATTATCACTGTTGTTATTTGTTTTCAGAGGGAGGTCACTCACACCGCGTGTGGATCATGGGGCATTATTCTGTTTGCAAGGGGGGGCAAGGAGAGTGGATGCTAGGCCCGGATGTAGACAGTTGAGGATTTCCAGGCGGGAGGTGAGAATTCGTTGGCTGGCGGTTTCCTGGGATGAGGTAGGGCAGGGTGCTGCCGGAGGTGCAGCGCTATGCCCGGCTCGACCGGCTGCCCGACGTGTCAGTTTTACACGTGTGGGGCAATGACCTTGGGGGTTCGGTCGATGGGGGATTTTATCTCCGCTGTTAAGGCGGACATACTCATGTTCAGGGCAGCTTTTCCAGGGATGTTGCGGGTGTGGCCTGACATAGTAGCTCGGACCACATGGTGCATGGCAAGGTCAGTGGCTAGCAAGAGGAACAAGGTGGTGGGGAGGTTTGTGGCTAAGCACGGGGGGTTGGTTGTTCGTTACACGGAGTTGGAGGTTAATGTGGGTCTGTACCTGCTTGTAGATGGTGTTCACCTAACCGTTGTGGGTATGGATTTGTGGGTACTAGGTTACAGGAGGGGATCTAGAGGGCCCTGCGGGTGTGGAGGGGTCCGTAAGGGAAAGGGGGTTCCCCTTCCGGCCTGTGGCGGTGTCCTTTGGTCTTTGATGGTGACAGTTAACAGATGGAATGGAAATGGTGGGGGGGCTCATCGGTGGGATGGCCCCCGTATGGTGTTATTCCAGTGGAACGGTGTCCGCTGGAATACGGTTATGGTACACTGCGGTGTAAAAAGGGGGTGTCTCCGAGCTGGAGTCGGCTGGGGGCCGGATATGGTAATGGTAACGCAGTGTAATGGAAAATAAAAAGGTTTAAGTGGGGTTGCTGTCAAAGACCAAATTGGACGGGTGTTAATAAAGTTATTTGGGTTAAATGTTAATGAATAAAGTTTTGTTTACTTGGAATTAGTTAATTGGATTTAAATATTTAATTTGGTTTGAAAAAATAAATAGGCTGTCGTGGCCGAGTTTACTCCAACTCCTGTGTCTATCTCGTTAATGGGTAAATGGAAAAATGTTTAAAGAATTTGGGGGGTTCTAAAGGTGGGGAGAAAAAGGTTGGACTATCTAATCTACACTAGTCATGGAGTACTCTGGGTAATTAACAATGGGTTCCAACTTGTGGTCATAGGTATTACATTTTTTTTTGTGCTCCACTTTGCACAGTAGTTAAAAAAAAATGTATATATATTAAACAATTGATACAATATATAAATCAGTTGAACTTTAGGATGGCTTCACAACTATTCATTGCTCATTTCACTGGCTGTTTTGCATGGTTCAACAATGGACTGCATAAGTGTTGCAGTGCATTTCCATTTGTTTCAAAGGCCACCCCAGCCTATATATGTAGAGTAAACAAATGGACCTGCTTCCCAGTGCACAGTAATCCACTGTGTTTTGCACATTTGCCTTGCATTGGACTGATGTAAAGAGGGGGGGGGGGGGGGGCGTTATGTGTAAGTATAAATGGCTCCTGTGGGCAATAATTTCCTTTGTTTCAAACTGCGCCCAGCTATAATTTTCTTAAATTGAAAGCTACAAGAGAACTGAGGGTGTTCAGCAAATTGCTTTTTAACCAGAAACATAATGGTCTCCCAGCTTCTCTAATGTGTTTTTTTTTTTTTTTTTTTACCACTAGGATGAGCTCAGTCATGTGCAGACCCTAGTCTGAACCTCCCTGAGTGATTTCACCAGTGTACTGGGCCAATCATTGGCATCTAAGACATTCCCTGACCTGAAGGTGCATGTATACACATCCTGTGGGGTGGGGTGGGGTGGGGAATGCCTCAGCCGCTTATGATTGGCTTAGTACAGGTGACCGCTTCCAGGCGAGAATGCTTGGGTGGACTTGGACTAGGATCCAAACAAGCCTGCGTTCATTCCTAATTACCACTCTGAGAATGTGACTAAATCTGGTGGACCCAACTACCTGCACCTCAAGGAAGAGGAAAAAATTGGAATGCAGGTGGAAGATTTGGAAGAACAATATAAAGTAAAATTGCACAATGAAGTATGTAAAAAATGTTTCCACTTGTATGTAACCAACCTGGAGAAGATGGCTTTCCTGTTGTCCATAACAAACAGCTTGCAGCTGTTTTCTGTCGGCAGATTCAAAATTGGGGAAAAGGGTCTCTACCATTTGAACTTTACTCTGATATTCCTTTTTTTATTTTTATCTTGTCCACTTTTCCCAAAGATGAGCCTTGGTTGTTATCAGCTGGGGATACCCAGACAATGGTGTGTCACCTAGTCCAACATAAAGGAGGCCACTTTAGAGGGGTGTTTGTAAAATGATTGGCAATACTAATCTGCACGTTTGATTTCATACCGTCCTTTTACTTTGGGGTCCTTTCACACGTCCGTTCCGGTCGTCCGTTTTTTGGACGTCCGTTAACGGACCTCAATGCTTCCCTATGGGTTGGCGTCCGTTAGCGGGTGAGCATCCGCTAACGTCCGTTAACATCCGTCTGCGGTAAGCTCCGTTTTTTTGGACGGAAGAAAACCCTATTTTTCTTCCGTCAAAAAAACGGAACGGACGAAAAACGGACGTTAACGGATGATCCATTTACCATCCGATCCGCTAACGTCAGTTTTTCATCGAAATATGTAAAAAAAAAAAAAAAAAAAAACGGATGAAAAAAACTGATGAAAAACGGATGAAAAAAAACGGATCAACTGAAGGGGGAAAAAAATGATCTAAAAAACTGAACGGACGTGTGAAAGAGCCCTTGGAGTGAAAAAATTGCATTGCTTGGCAAATATGTCAGAGTATTTGTGTGCCCCTGAAATGTACAGTACATGCATGCCAACTTAGATCTTTGAAAGTTTGGCCATAAGGGCAATTCTCCATCTACTTTGTGTAAATGGAGGAACCTGCTTTAGCCTGAAAAAGAATAAATCCCTAGAAATTAGACAGAGATCCTATACAGTACAGGAAGTATGTTATACAAGTAGATCTCTTCTGCATTATAGCAAATATGTTATTTGAATTAGCTCAGCATATGATTGTAACTGCTGTCACTAATTGGTGGCTTGACAAAGCCCTAAAAAAACACTCTGTGTATGTAAAATTATATGTTTAAGGAAGAAGAATTTGTGACCTTTTGGAAAGTTTGAATAGACAGGTTTTATGATCTTATGTACACAAGCTCATGAGGGATGTGTTTTGTATTGTTTCCACAGGTGCAAACATTGCCACTGGTGAGGAGGTGGCCATCAAACTGGAATGCGTGAAGACAAAGCACCCTCAGTTGCACATTGAGAGCAAGTTTTACAAGATGATGCAGGGGGGAGGTAAGACCTGTCAGAACTGGGCAGCAATATTGGTTTATTGGAATATTAGTTTGCTTAAACTGTTACTAAACCCAAGACATTACATTTACAATATCTAGTCTCCAACAGTACACAGAAAATGGAAATGCAATTATTTTAGTAAATATAAACTGCTAAATATCTTTTCTCAGCAGCAGTATATAACAATCTTGTGACTATCACTGTCCAGCCATTCACTGGTTAAACCTTGTGGGGGGAGTTTCCTGACTGACACATGAGACTGCAAGACCCCTGACCTTTTGTCTAGACAGTGCTGATTGGCCCTTTTTCCTGATTACAAGTTACCTCCCAAGAAAAAAAAAACTCTGTCAATACACACCAAACTGAGCATGTGCAGCCTGACTCACAATTATTATGCATCAGTGGAAAAGGGGAGGATCAGTGAAGCCAGGATCAAACAGCCTTTTTACACAATGCAAAGGATTAACCCCTTAGGTTCCACCATGAGTATAACAAGCATGCTTTACTGCATATACAGACTGACTTTACTGTTGTGGGTTTAGTAATACTTTAAATGGGTTGTAAAGGTTAGTTTTTGTTTTGTTTTTCTAAATAGGTTCCTTTTAAGCTAGTGCATTGTTCACTTAACCTTTTCTTTCGATTTCCCTTTTAAATTTCTTTGTCTGAATTTCTCCCTTCCTGTTCCTCCTCGGTAAGCTTGCCCCCATCATCTGGCTGGGGGTTAGTCAGCCAGAACAGCTTACTGAGGAGAAACAGGAATTGAGAAATTCAGACGAAGAAAACCAAGGGAAATCGAAGGAAAAGGTAAGTGATCCAACAATGCACTAGCTTAAAGGAACCTATTTAGAAAATAAAAAATGTACCTTTACAACCCCTTTAACTTGAATTTGTCTACTGAAAGCTAAGGCTAATTTATGAACTAGACTGTTTATCGTAGGAGTAAATGTACCTAAAGCTTAATTCTTGGTATGAATTGTATTGCATAGTTCAGCTTAGACCATAGGTGGCAAACACAAGGCCCCCGGGCCAAATGCGGCCTTCCAGGACATTTCATGTGGCCCTTGCACCTCTCCTGCAGCCCTCCTCTGGTCCTCCTCAACCCTCACTTTCTGCTTTTAAGCAATGCATCCAGCATATGGAAAGGGAGAGTGGGGAACTCAACTTCTGATGGTGGGGTGGCTCTTGACATCTAATGTAAGAGGAGGGGATGCGCTGAACATCTAATCTTACAGATACAACCGGCCCTTTTGAGGGCAATACTAATGCTGATGCGGCCCACAATGAAATTGAGTTTGACACCCTTGGCTTAGACCAATGTAAGCATGCATATTCCATACCTATGGGATCAATGGGGAAAATTACTGTAGTAGTCACTGCTATCATAGCGATCACCCCTGTCTCCCAGTCATATGCCAAACAGCTGTTATCCCACAAGAGTTTGCTTGCTTGGCATGGGTGCCATTGTCAGAACACATTGCATTTTTCTCAGTTAACATAAGGCTTTCTCTAAATGAATGAGACGGGGAGGTTAAGACATGATGTCCATACCGAGCAGGGCAGCTGCTCGGTATGGGACACAAAAAACTGCAATGATCATTGTAGTAGCAGTCACTACTACAGTGATTTCCAGCTTCCATGGGGATTCCACAGGTAGGGCAATATGCCTGGTTATATTGGTCCAAGCTGGCACATTGTAACTTTCCAATAAAATCCATACTTGGAATTTGGGTTTAAAATACTGTGCTTTGCCTTAAGTTTGTGGATGGTGAAGTTAAGTGGGCTTTACAAACCAAAGAAGTAGATGCCTTTATTTAGAGAACACGTGGAGGAGGATCCTAGAAGTTAAAGGGGTTGTAAAGGTAAAAGTTTTTTTTTTACCTTATTGCATTCTATGCATTAAGGTAAAAAAACATCTGACAGCACTGGCCCCCCCGAGCCCCAGTTTTACATACCTGACCGTTTGAAATTCCCGGACGCGTCCATGTCATCCTGTTCGGTTCCCAGCCTGGCCGTTGATTGGCTAGGCTGGGCGGATTGATAGCAGCACAGCCATTGGCTGGCGCTGCTGTCAATCACAGCGGATGACGCGGCGCGCCGGGGGGCGGGACGAGTGATACAGTCGGCGGCTATGGCCGCCGCTGTATCATGGGAGCGCGCTTGAAAAAGCTTTCCACCATGCGACCTCGCTCGCATTAAGGTAGAAAGCTTTTGCGAGGAGGAGCCGAGACAGTCGTGGGACCCCAAAAGACAGCGTTCGGAGACACTGTGTGCAAAACGAGCTGCACAGTAGAGGTAAGTATAACATGTTTGTTATTTTAAAAAAAAATCCTGACTTTAGTGTTCCTTTAAGAAAAGGCTTTAGACTATTACCAATGTCTTGGCATTCTCTTTGATCACCTCCTATTCTTTTTGGATGGACTTTCAGTGTCTTCCATTTTCATACTGCTTCCTAACCACACGCTTTGTTTATACAGTACAAAGCAACAGCTTTACATTAATGCATACCTCCACAGATGCGGATTTTACCTAATTTTCGCTCCTTGGGTCAGCCGTCAGATAAAAAGGATAAGTGATAAAGGAAGGTATTGTGTAAGTCACCAGAGTTTGAAGCTTATACAGGCTACTAGGTTTATTAACCACTTCAGTCATCTACACCTTGAAACTGTCACACATTAATCTTTTTCTCATTCAAGATAAAATGTTAGTGCATGCCCTTATATGCTTGACTATTGCATCTCTATTCTATGTGGTCTGCCAACATACATACTGTTGCTACTTAATTCTATTTCTATAGCTGCTGTACAACATATACTTCTGGTCTACTCCTGCAATGCTGCTTCTTGCTCTCACATCCCTCCTCACATTGCTCCTCAAATTCACTTCAATTTTCTACTCTTATGTACAAAGCTCTGTACACTCTGGCCACTTGAAACATTTCCTAATGTCTATTATCTTCTGCACATGAATTTCTTCTCCATTCTGATCTCTTCCCCACACTTCTGTATCCTGGATGTCTGGCATACCTCTCGCCGTCTTTGGAGTATGTCCTACCAAACATTTGGTGCGCTTTATAACTCTTGAACCGTCAAATGTGCTTTTTAAAGCCCACTTCTTTATATATGGATACAGTGCCTTTCAAAAGTATTCACACCCCTTGCCTTTTTACCTATTTTGTTACATTGCAGTCTTTAGTTCAATGTTTTTATTATTCTGAGTTATATGTGATGGATCAGAACACAATAGTCTAAGTTGGTGAAGTAAAATTAAAAAAAAAATACATTTAAACTATTTTCTTTCTCGTACATCACGGGACACAGAGCGGCATATTCATTACTATATGGGTTATATGGAGTACCTTCAGGTGTGGATACTGGCAATCTCAAACAGGAAGTCCCCTCCCTATATAACCCCCTCCCCTAGAGGGAGTCCCTCAGTTTTTTCGCCAGTGTCTTAGGTGTTGGTCACGGAATAGCTTTGCTCCACATCCTTGGGATTAAGGGCGGGCTAACCGGATCTGTCCAAGGAGCCTCAGTGCCAAAGTGGACAGTACCCAGGCCCCAAACCGTGGGGTTTTGCCTATAATGCTCCTCTTTGGAGGGCTGGACCCTGGGCCCAGGACTTGGAGTTCGTAAAGACCATAAGTTTCTGTTTGCCAGGGTGCTATATAGATCCAGGACAGTGGGTACCTTCATAGGACCCCAGGGCCTGAAGGTCTACTACGCTACCCACGGAGATGGGAGAAGATTGGATCGTTTTGCTAGACAAACATCCTGCAGCATGGAGCAGGTAAGAGGGGAGCCTGCGGGACTTGGTTCGACAGCAGGCTCTCCGGGGTGACCTTAAAGGGGGGTAGCCTAAGTATGCTCTGCATTGGCAACCTTGCTCACTATGTCTGAGAAGACAGGATGATCTCATTCCCCCATCACTAGGTTCCCCTGTCTAAGAAACAATTGTGTTTGCTAGCTACCTGCTGCTTTCTTCCCAGGGCTGGTAAGGACCCCTAGGGGGCCTTTTGGAGAGTCCTACCTGGCCGGGGGTTTGATTCTGCCGCCTGATACTGCAGTCCTGGGTCTCCAGCAGCGCGGCTTCTCCATGTGCTTCCTTCTCCGGCATACGCGCGTGCGCGCGCATGTCTTATAGACGTTTTTCGCGCCGTTCGGAGGGGAGGGCGGGGGGGGGCGAGCGTGCCTGCAGCGTCATCAGGGGCGCGCCTTGTGTGCTGTTATAATCAGCAGGCTATAGTCTGAGGCTGATCTGGAAGGGAGAGGACGCAGAGCGACAGAACAGTGACTCCCGGTGGCGGAAGAGGGGTAGTACATGCTGGACTTGGTTCCAATGCTTTTCTGTTAAGCCAAAAAATCCCCTTTTGCAACAGGTTGGAGGCTGGCAAACTAAGTTTGGGGACGCTGTATGTTTAAAAAAAAAAAAAAAAAAACGTATATATTAAAAAAAATAAAATAAAAAAGAACATACGGGGCCCCATCAGTTTTTGGGCATTAGTGATCTATTGTCCCCTAAACCCTAGTTTTGTACTCCTGGCCACTACAGTCTGTTGTTGTAGGCGGAGTCCCTCGATTTTGTATTATGGCTTCCAAAAGTTCGGGGTCAAAGGGTACAAAAAAGACCAAAAAACAAACGGGTTCCCCCTCTGATTCTGATGATATGCCGATACTTTCCCCGCAGCTTATTCCCATGAAGGTCGCCTTGGATGAGCCATTGGGGGGGTCTGGTGCTGAGGCTGGCCCAGATCAGCCCAGCCCTGTGTTGATCACAGAGGAGATGCTAGCCGTATCCCTAGGGGGGCTAGAAGAAAGATTAGCAGCGATGATCGCTAGATCTATTCCTGGCAAGAAACGGGCTAGATCCCCATCGCCAAAAGGTGTATCCTCAGATGCTGAAATTCTCTCTCCGGAGGAATTGGAATCGCAGGAGGATCAACTAGACCGGAACCAAGAGGGTTCAGGGATTGAGGGATCTACCTCTGAGGAACCATTTTCAGACTCCCAGACAGAGAGACTGTGGGTGCAGTCTTTGACGGACATGGTCCGCTCGGCATTTAATTTACCATTGCCAGAGCCTCAGGTTCCTGCGGTATCCTCTCTGGGCTCTTTGAAAGCTCCTTTGAGCAACGCGGTTTTTCCGGTCCATCCTCTCTTGGAGGAATTGATCTTTCAGGATTGGGTACGACCGGACAGGATTTTTCTGCCACCGAAGAGATATTCGGTCCTTTACCCTATGGAGGAAAAATTCTCGAAGAGGTGGAAGCTCCCAGTGGTGGATGCAGCCATCTCATGTGTGAATAAATCACTAACTTGCCCGGTGGAAAACATACAAATGTTTAAAGATCCGGTTGATAAACGGTTAGAGACACTTTTAAAAGCATCCTTTGCTACGGCAGGAGCAGTGGTACAGCCAGCTGTGGCTGCAATTGGAGTTTGTCAGGCGTTAAAGGACCAGACAAAACAAATGCTAAAAGACATGCCTACCCAACAGGCAGAAGAGTTTTCTGACATTCCCAGAGCTCTGTGTTTTGCGGTAGATGCTATAAAGGATTCCATCCAGCAGGCCTCTCGTTTATCACTATTCTTGGTACACATGAGAAGGCTCTTATGGTTGAAGAACTGGGCGGCGGAGCCCCCATGCAAAAAGCTTCTGGCAGGGTTTCCCTTCAATGGAGGACGACTCTTCGGAGAGGATCTGGATAAATACATTCAGACTATTTCAAGTGGCAAAAGTACCCTTTTACCAGTCAAAAAGACATTCCGGGGTCCTACATTTAAAAGGCAGCTCTCCTGTCTCAGGGCCCTCAAATTCCAGGCAGTATCGACGGCCGCCTGCGCGATCCAACTTTAACAATAGATCGCAGGGACAGGCCCCTGGGAGTAAGACCATGGTATCGCAAGCCGACAAAACCAGCCCCTAAGTCTGCCTTATGAAGGGGCGCCCCCACTCTCGCGGGTGGGGGGAAGGCTTCGTTTCTTCTCAGAAGTTTGGGAAGCCAAGATCCCCGACAAATGGGTCCGGGCGTCTGTAACCACAGGCTACAGACTGGAGTTTCTAAAGTTTCCTCCGCCTCATTTTCAAGAGTCAAGGCTACCAAAGGATCCAGCAAAGAAGGCCTCGATGCTGGCAGCTTTGGATCACCTGCTTTGCCAGGGCGTGATAATAGAGGTGCCAGCCCAAGAGCAGGGGCTAGGTTTCCATTTCAATCTCTTTGTCATACCAAAGCCCAACGGCGATGTCAGGCCAATCTTGGACCTAAAGAGTTTAAACGTTTACCTAAGGGTTCGTTCCTTCCGGATGGAATCCGTCCGGTCAGCCACGCTCCAGAGGGACGACTTTCTGGCTTCCATAGACATAAAGGATGCTTACCTTCATGTACCAATCTTTCAGCCGCATCAAAGATTTTTACGCTTCGCAGTGGGGCAGCGACACTTTCAATTCAGGGCGCTCCCCTTCGGGCTGGCCACGGCCCCCCGGGTATTCACGAAGATCCTAGCCCCAGTTCTGGCCAATCTAAGGATCCAAGGGGTCACAGTCCTAGCATACTTGGACGACCTTTTAATCATAGATCACTCACGGCCGTGTCTGCAACAGGCAGTAAACCTCACGGTTCAGTACCTCGAAAGGTTCGGCTGGGTCCTAAACCGGGAAAAATCAGCGTTCCATCCTACAAAGCAGTTGGAATACCTCGGCATGAGGTTAGACACAAAACAGCAAAGGGTGTTCCTGCCCCTTGTAAAAGTCGAGGCTATCAAGGGGTTGGTTCAGTTGGTTCTAAGAAAAAACCAACTATTCGCCTGTGTATGCGATTACTAGGCAAGCTAGTGGCCACGTTCGAGGCAGTACCATACGCTCAGATCCACACTCGCGTCCTACAGGCAGCCATTCTAGCAGCCTGGGGCAAGAGAGCACATGCCTTGGAGTCCCCTTTGACACTATCATCAAAGGTCCGACAAAGCCTGGCCTGGTGGTTAAACCCTCAGAATCTTCTAAAGGGAAGGTCCTTCAGCCCCGTTGTCTGGAAGGTAGTTACCACAGATGCCAGCCTGGCAGGCTGGGGGGCGGTCTTGGAGGGGTTCTCTCACCAGGGAACTTGGGCGGAAGCAGAGAGGCAGCTACCCATCAATGTCTTGGAGATCAGAGCTGCTCGCCTAGCCCTCCTGGCATGGACTTCCAGATTACAGGGGTCCCCGGTGAGAATCCAGTCAGACAATGCCACAGCGGTGGCATACATAAACCACCAAGGGGGAACCAGGAGTCAGGCTGCTCAGAGGGAGGTGAGCTTGATTTTTCAGTGGGCAGAGGTTTATGTACCCTGCATTTCAGCGATATTCATTCCCGGAGTGGACAACCTGCAGGCAGACTTCTTAAGTCGCCAGATTCTGTCGCCGGGGGAGTGGTCTCTGCATCCCCAGGTCTTTCAGACAATCTGCCAGAAGTGGGGAATGCCAGACGTAGATATAATGGCATCCAGGTTCAACAAGAAACTAGACAGGTTCGTGTCTCGAGCGAGGGACCCTATGGCCTGCGGAACCGATGCGTTGGTTTGCCCTTGGCATCAATTCAAACTTCTATATGCATTCCCTCCGCTACAGTTACTTCCTCGCCTGTTGCGCAGGATCAGAGTGGAGCACAAGCCAGTCATTCTAGTAGCTCCAGCTTGGCCCCGGAGGACATGGTACTCACTAGTCCTGAAGATGGCAGTGGGAGACCCTTGGACTCTTCCTCTACGACCATTCCTCTACGACCAGACCTACTCTCACAAGGCCCGATCCTCCACCCTACATTACAGCGTCTAAATTTGACGGCCTGGAGGCTGAATCCCTGATTCTCAGGGGTAGAGGTCTGTCTAGGCAGGTAATTCCTACCCTGATTAGGGCTAGAAAGCCGGCCTCCAGGGTGATTTATTACAGGGTGTGGAGGAACTACGTAGGCTGGTGTGAATCCAAAAGATGGAATTCCCGCAAATATACCATTGATAGGGTGTTAAGTTTTCTCCAGCTAGGAGTGGATAAAGGCCTGGCATTAAGCACAATCAAGGGACAGATTTCAGCTCTGTCAGTGTGGTTTCAGAGGCCGCTGGCCACCCACTCGCTGGTAAAGACCTTCATACAGGGGGTCTTGCGTATTAATCCTCCTGTCAAGTCACCAATTTGTCCATGGGACTTAAATCTTGTCCTGTCCACTCTACAGAAACAACCCTTTGAGCCGTTGGCTGAGATTCCTTTAGTTTTGCTGACAAGAAAGTTGGTATTCTTGGTCGCCATAGTTTCGGCCAGGAGAGTGTCAGAGTTGGCAGCCTTATCGTGTAAGGAACCATATCTCATTCTACATAAGGACAGGGCAGTTCTCCGGCCCCATCCTTCCTTTCTACCAAAGGTTATATCCAATTTTCACTTGAATCAGGATTTGGTACTTCCATCCTTCTTTCCGAAACCCACATCTAGAAAGGAAGGGTTGCTGCATACCTTAGATATTGTCCGGGCCATGAGGGCCTATCTTAAAGCTACAGAAAAGATCCGGAAAACAGAGGTGTTGTTCGTTTTACCAGATGGCCCCAAGAAGGGGCAAGCAGCTGCAAAATCCACCATCTCGAGATGGATTAGACAATTAATCATTCAGGCCTACGGTTTGAAGAGGTTGCCTCCTCCTTTGTCGGTAAAAGCCCATTCTACCAGGGCCATGGGCGCCTCCTGGGCAGCACACCATCAGATCTCTATGGCTCAGATATGCAAGGCGGCGACGTGGTCATCAGTCCACACGTTTACAAGGTTTTATCAACTAGACGTGAGAAGGAATGCGGATTCAGCCTTTGGGCAGGCAGTACTACAGGCTGCGGTTTAAGATCCTCGGGATCGGGGGGCACCCTTGGTTGTAAAAAATAAAAAAATAAAAAAATGTATTTCTTGACTAAGTTGGATTTATTATTATTATTTGAGTATACCTCTAAATTAAATCCCTTTTGAGAAGATGTCTCCCTCCCCTCATTAAAGCATTGCTTTCGGACATCCCATATAGTAATGAATATGCCGCTCTGTGTCCCGTGATGTACGAGAAAGAAAAAGGGATTTTTAAATACAGCTTACCTGTAAAATCCTTTTCTTGGAGTACATCACGGGACACAGAGCTCCCACCCCTCTTTTGGGGAACATTTTGGGAGGCATACTGCTTGCTACAAAACTGAGGGACTCCCTCTAGGGGAGGGGGTTATATAGGGAGGGGACTTCCTGTTTGAGATTGCCAGTGTCCACACCTGAAGGTACTCCATATAACCCATATAGTAATGAATATGCCGCTCTGTGTCCCGTGATGTACTCCAAGAAAAGGATTTTACAGGTAAGCTGTATTTAAAAATCCCTTTTTTCAGAAATAAACTGATAATTGTCATGTGCGTATGTATTCACCCCCTTTGTTATGAAGCCCATAAAAAGCTCTGGAGCAACCAATTCCCTTCAGAAGCCACATACTTGGTGACATGATGTCCACCTGTGTGCAATACAAGTGTCCAATGATCTGTCATTACATATACACACCTTTTTGAAAGGCCCCAGAGGCTGCAACACCTAAGCAAGAGGCACCACTAACCAAACACTGCCATGTAGACCAAGGAACTCTCCAAACAAGTAAGGGACAATGTTGTCAAGTACAAGTCAGGGTTAGGTTATAAAAAAAATCCAAATCTTTGATGATCCCTAGGAGCACCATCAAATCTATCACAACCAAATGGAAAGAACATGGCACAACAGCAAACCTGCCAAGAGAAGGCTGCATACCAAAACTCAGACAGGGCAAGGAGGCTGGAGTATTTGACTGGAGTATTTGTACATAGGATGACAATAAACTGTACGCTCCATAGAGTTGGGCTTTATGGCAGAGTGGCCAGAATAAAGCCATTACTTTCAGCAAAAAAACAAAATGGCACATTTTAAGTTTGCAAGAAGGCATGTGGGAGACTCCCATAATGTATGGACGAAGGTATTCTGGCCTGATGAGACTAAAATTTAACTTTGTGGCCATCAAAGTTCAATGTTCTTGAGCAAAACCTGTTCCACCTCTGTGATTTGAGGCTAGGATGGAGGTTTGCCTTCCAGCAGGACAATGACCACAAACACACTGCTAAAGCAACTCTTAAATGTTTTAAGGGGAAACGTAAATGTGTTGGAATGGCCTAGTCAAAATCTAGACCTCTATCCAATAGAAAAATCTGTGGTCAGACTTGGATCGCTGTTCACAAGCGCAAACCATCCAACTTGAAGGAGCTGGAGCAGTTTTGCAAGGAGAAATGGGCAAAAATCCCAGTGGTAAGATGTGGCAAGCTCATAGTCTTATCCAAAGCGACTTGGACCTGTGATAGCCACAAAAGGTAAGTCTGCAAAGTATTGACTTAAGGGGGGTGAATAGTTATGCACATTGACTTTTTCTGTTATTTTGTTCTATTTGTTTTGCTTCACAATACCAAATAAAAAAAAAAAATCTTCAAAGTTGTAGGCATGTTCTGTAAATTATGTAAATCCTTAAACAATCCATGTTAATTCCAGGTTGTGAGGCAACAAAACACAAAAAATGCCCGGGGGTGAATACTTTTGCAAGGCACTGTACATCTGAAGTTGTTCTCTTAAGTCACAAATCTCTTTGCGAATGCCTACCACACACGATCGAAATATCAGACGAATGATCTTCCGTTTTTTTCATATCGAAAACCAATTGGTTACTAGAGTAACAAAAATTCTCTTGTGACAAAATACAACTTTGGAATTGATATAATGTATTTCTTTATCGTACATCACGGGACACAGAGCGCATAGCCATTACACTTGGGTTATATGGGTACCTTCAGGTGATGGACACTGGTGTAATCAATTTCACAGGAAGTTTCCTCCCTATATAACCCCCTCCCACTGGGAGTGCTTCAGTTTTTTCGCCAGTGTCTTAGGTGTTGGTCACGTCTAGCTGTCCCTCAGAGGTCTCGGGACCCAGGATAGCTAGCCGGATCCGTCCGAAGTGCTTCAAAGCCAAGGTGTACGGTACCCGGGCCCTGCTGGAGTGGGGTTTTGCCTATAATGCCTCTCCTTGGAGGGCTGGATTCTGGGCTCCAGTGCCTTAGTCTCTTCCAAGAACTAAACGCTACTGATGCCAGGATGCTATATAGGTCCAGGTGTGTGGGTTCCTTAACACAGGACCCCGGTCCCTGAAGGTCCAAGACAATACCCACGGAGATGGGGGAAGATTGGGCCTCTTGCATTTTGCAATACCCTGCGGCGTGGAGCAGGTAAGAGGGAACCTGCGGGACTTGGTTCGACAGTAGGTATCCCCCTGGGGGTTCTGGGTCAGCTAATGGTATGCTTGTGCATCAGCCACTATCTCCACTATGTCTTTTGAGGCAGGATGGGATGTACTAATGTTTACCCAGATAACATGTAGATATATGTATGCTTTTAAAGATATGTATTTACTACTCCCCCCAGATCTGCCTGTTAGCATGATACTGCAGCCCCACGTGCTATAAGGAGGAAATGCTGGCAAAACTCCTTTTTCTTAGGAAGCCTATGGGGACAGCTTCCTCTATGTGTGCACTACAATAAGATTAGTGTCTTGCCTGGTGTCGGGTTGCTAGCGCTGGTCCAGGCTTCTCCTCTGCTTTCTGCTTCCTCCATGTTGGTTTCAGCGTGGGGGGGGGGGGCGCGTGCGCGCTGCCTTTTACAGCGTGCGTGGGGGGGGCGGGCCAGCAGCGTCAGGTCTCAGTTAAAGAAGCATTTCCTGGCTGGTCATTCCCTCCTGAAAGCAGAGGAGGCTGAGGACACAGAGCGCGCAGCTGAGCCATTTCTGGCTATACAGTGACACCCAGTGGGGGTTTGTGGATCTTCAGGTCTGGACTTGGCTCCATACTGACCAGAAAAAAAAAAGAGAATTTTTTTCTTAAAGGGACTCAGCCTTAGATCTTGCAGTATCTGAGTCGGTGCAACCTTGGGCTCCAGCTAACGGGCATTGGTGTGGCAATACTCACAGGACTTCCTCGGTATTGCCGCCTTCTCGGGCGTATGAAAATGTGGAAATTTTTTACCATAGCCTGTTCTTATTAATGGTTCACTTCTAGCTACAACAGTTGGGTGTTGGCTTTAGGGGTGTCTCAAGGTTGTGCAATGGCTCCCAAGGGATCAGGACCAGCTAAGGCTGCAAAAGGTACCAAAAAACTAAAGGGGTCTCCATTGGGGTCAGAGGATTTGGGCCAGGCTCTAGCGGTCCCACCCTCACCAGATAGACAACCGAACAGCATGTTGCAGGAGCCATTGAGGGTGCTAGGGGCAGAGGCGGCCCCCAATCAACCCATTCCCGTTTACGTTACGGAAGAAATGCTAGCGACCACCCTGGGTGGGCTAGAGGAAAGGTTAACTGCTTTAATTGCCCGCTCTTTGCCAGGTGGCAAGCGGGTTAGATCCCCGTCACCTAGATTGGTGTTTTCAGATGCAGAGGTCCTCTCTTCGGAGGAATTGGACCCACAGGGGGATCAAGCGGACCCGAGTCCCGACGGTTCAGACATTGAGGGTTCCACTGTAGATGAATTTTTTTTGGCTTCTCAAGCGGAGAGCCTGTGGATCCAGTCTCTGACAGATATGGTTCGCACTGCTTTTAAACTTCCAGTGTCAGAACAATTAGCCCCCGCGGTATCCTCTTTGGGTTCCTTGAAGGCACCGTTGAGTGGTGCGTCTTTTCCGGTGCACCCCCTTCTGGAGAGCGTGATTTTTCAGGATTGGGCTCGACCTGATAGGATTTTTATCCCTCCTAAAAGGTTCACTATTCTCTATCCTATGGAAGAGGAATTTGCAAAGAAATGGGCACTTCCTACCGTGGACGCAGCAATTTCCTGCGTAAATAAATCCCTGACCTGTCCAGTTGAAAATGTCCAGATGTTTAAAGATCCAGTCGACAAAAAGTTGGAGACTCTACTGAAGGCTTCTTTTACCACAGTAGGTGCCGTGGTTCAGCCAGCGGTGGCAGCCATTGGCGTTTGTCAGGCTTTAAAGGATCAGACTAAACAAATATTAAGGGACATACCGGCTCAGCAAGCTCGTGAATTGGCTGACCTCCCAAGGGCTCTCTGCTTTGCAGTAGATGCTAATAAGGACTCCATTCAACAGGCGTCCCGTTTATCTCTGCTATTGGTTCATATGCGTCGCCTTTTGTGGCTGAAGAACTGGTCAGCAGAGGCACCCTGCAAAAGGCTTTTAGCAGGATTTCCCTTTCATGGTGGGAGACTATTCGGTGAAGACCTAGATAAATATATCCAGACCATATCAAGTGGTAAAAGTTCTTTCTTGCCTGTCGAGAAAAGATCGCGTGGGCCCGCGTTTAAGCGACAGGCCTTCGCAGGCTCGGCCCCTTCAACTTCCCGTCAGTATCGACGGCCTCCTGGGCGTTCAGCATTTAATAGCCGCCCACAAGGACAAGCCACGGCAGGCAAGAGGCCATGGTCTCGCAAGCCGGTTAAACCAGTCATCAAGTCAGATTCATGAAGGGGCGCCCCCACTCTCTTGGGTGGGGGGGAAGGCTTTGGTTTTTCACCGAAGTGTGGGAGGCCAGAATTCCCGACTCTTGGGTACTGTCCGAGGTAGCCACGGGCTACAAGCTAGAGTTTCGGGAAGTCCCCCCTCCTCATTTTCAGGGGTCAAGTCTTCCAAGCGACCCATTAAAGAGGGCCTCTCTTGTAAAAGCATTGGATCGTCTCTTGCTCCAAGGAGTAATTGTAGAAGTACCAACCCAGGAATGGGGTCTGGGATTCTACTCCAACCTTTTCATAATACCAAAGCCCAATGGCGACGTCAGGCCTATCTTAGACCTCAAACGCCTAAATCGCTTTCTAAAGATTCAAGACGACTTTCTAGCATCTATAGACATAAAGGATGCGTATCTGCACGTGCCGATCTACCCGGCACATCACAAGTTTCTTTGTTATATGATAGATCACCGTCATTACCAGTTAGTAGCCCTCCCTTTCGGGTTGGCAACAGCTCCGCAGGTATTCACAAAGGTGTTAGCCCCGGTGCTAGCTTTCCTAAGGACGGAAGGCATTTTGGTCCTGGCATACCTGGACGATCTTCTGGTTATCGACAGATCAGCTTCCAGCCTCTATCATGCAGTTCAAGTGATCTTAGGCAAGAAGAGGCCGACTATTCGCCTATGTATGCGACTGCTGGGGAAGATGGTGGCCGCCTTCGAGGCAGTGCCCTACGCCCAGATCCATACCAGATATCTCCAGGCAGCCATTCTCTCTGCTTGGAACAAGTCCATTCAGGCGTTAGATCGTCTGTTAGTTCTCTCCCCAGGAGTCCGGCACAGCCTGTTCTGGTGGCTGGTCCCTCAAAATTTGTCAAAGGGGAAATCCTTTTGCCCCATCATGTGGAAGATAGTAGCCACGGATGCCAGCCTGTCAGGTTGGGGGGCAGTTCTAGAAGGACAGACCCAGCATGGGCAGTGGTCGGAGGCAGAAAAACTGCTTCCCATCAATATCCTAGAGATCAGAGCTGCTCGGCTGGCCCTGGTCGCCTGGACTCTCCCCCTTCAGGGTCTACCAGTAAGGATACAGTCCGACAATGCCACTGCGGTGGCATACATAAACCACCAGGGGGGCACGATGAGCCTACCGGCCCAAAGGGAAGTAAACCTGATTTTCTCATGGGCCGAAGCCCATGTACCCTGCATCTCGGCGGTGTTCATCCCAGGGATAGACAATTCTCAAGCAGATTTTTTGAGTCGTCAACAGTTGCTCCCGGGGAGTGGTCTCTTCACCCCCAGGTATTCCAAGAGATTTGCCAAAGATTCGGAGTTCCAGATGTGGACATTATGGCAACGAGATCCAACAAAAAGTTGGACAAATTCATATCCCGAGCCAGGGATCCCTCGGCCTACGGGACCGATGCGCTGGTTTGCCCCTGGCACCAGTTTTCTCTCCTGTATGCGTTCCCTCCACTGCAGATGATTCCCCGCCTTCTACGGAGGATCAGGGTGGAGCGCAGGCCTGTGATCCTGGTGGCCCCAGCCTGGCCCAGGAGGGCTTGGTACGCACTCATCGTGAGGATGTCAGTCGGGGCGCCGTGGCCGCTCCCCCTGCGCCCAGATCTGCTGTCTCAGGGCCCAATCTGCCACCCTGCTTCACAGCAGCTAAATTTGACGGCTTAGCGGCTGAATCCCTAATTCTTAAGGGCAGAGGCCTCTCAGCTCAGGTCATATCTACGTTGATTCAGGCTAGGAAACCAGTCTCTAGAAATAATTATTACAGAGTCTGGAGAACCTATGTGGAGTGGTGCGAGTCTCAAAAATGGCATCCTCAAAAGTTTTTTATTGACAGGATCTTGCGATTCCTCCAGGTTGGCGTTGACAAAGGGTTGGCTCTTAGTACTCTAAAGGGGCAGGTGTCGGCTTTATCGATATGGTTTCAAAGACCCTTGGCCACCCATTCGCTTATGAAAACCTTCTTGCAGGGGGTCTTGCATGTGAATCCCCCTATTAGAGCTCCCCTCTGCCCCTGGAATTTAAATCTGGTCTTGTCAGCTTTACAAAGGCAGCCGTTTGAACCTCTGACAGAAATCCCTCTTGTGCTACTAACCCGAAAGTTGGTTTTCTTGGTGGCTATGGCTTCGGCCAGAAGGGTTTCCGAGCTGGCAGCCTTGTCATGCAGGGAGCCATACCTTATTCTGCATAAGGACAGAGTGGTTCTGCGGCCTCAACCTTCTTTCCTTCCTAAGGTCATATCCAGTTTTCACTTGAATCAGGATCTAGTCCTACCATCCTTCTTTCCTACTCCCCAGTCCAGAGAGGAAAGACTGCTTCATACTTTGGACGTGGTTCGAGACATGAGGGTCTATCTCAAGGCTACAGAGAAGATTCGGAAAACAGATGTGCTTTTTGTTCTTCCGGATGGCCCCAAGAAGGGTCAGCCGGCTGCCAAGTCTTCCTTGGCTAGGTGGATTAAGCAGCTGATTTTTCAGGCCTATGGTCTGAAGCGCGTTTCACCTCCCTTATCAGTTAAAGCCCATTCTACGAGGGCCATGAGTGCCTCCTGGGCGGCACACCATCAGATCTCTATGGCACAGGTTTGCAAGGCGGCAACCTGGTCTTCCGTACATACGTTTACTAAATGTTATAAGTTGGACGTTGCAAAGGGTACGGACGCAGCATTTGGGCAGGCGGTCCTACGGGCAGCAGTATAGAATCCTCTGGTCCGGGTCACGCCCCCTTGTCTCTGTTGGTGGAGTTACTTTACTTCCTGATAATTTTTTGTTTGGCTATTCTTGGCCTTACGGTCTCCCTCCCTTCATAGAGCATTGCTTTAGGACATCCCAAGTGTAATGTAATGTAATGCGCTCTGTGTCCCGTGATGTACGATAGAGAAAAAAGGATTTTTAATAAACAGCTTACCTGTAAAATCCTTTTCTTGAAGTACATCACGGGACACAGAGCTCCCACCCCTCTTTTGGGGAACATTGTGTAACCTCGGAGAAATTGCTTGCTACAAAACTGAAGCACTCCCAGTGGGAGGGGGTTATATAGGGAGGAAACTTCCTGTGAAATTGATTACACCAGTGTCCACACCTGAAGGTACCCATATAACCCAAGTGTAATGGCTATGTGCTCTGTGTCCCATGATGTACTTCAAGAAAAGGATTTTACAGGTAAGCTGTTTATTAAAAATCCTTTTTTTTATTGTAATGTATTCTTTCGTTTCTGAACATAAATGGTCTTGGTCACTCTCTATTTTTCGTGCTTGTCCCTTTTTGGATATTTTCGCATGAACTGTTGTGATCGGCTCTCGAATGCTGTGCACTAATGAATAAGATTATCGAACTATTGCTCCAACTACGTTTTTTTTTGTCCAATATTCTCATTGTGTATACGGCCTTAACGCCAAAGCACATATCACCTGAACTACAGCAAAATTATGCAGGCATAGGACACACCCCTTGCCATGCCCCCTTAAAGGAGAATTGTACAAAAAAACAATATTGGTTAAACCCACAAGTGTTTTTTTTTTTTTTTTTTTTTACCACTACTGTTCCTTTATATTGGATTTTACAAATTCAGCAATTTAGAACTCTGATGAAAGGTTTGGCACTGAAAAACACTTTTTGATAGATGAAAAGTGCATTTTATATACATCTATAAAGATCAGACCAAAATGAGGGACAAATGAGGAGGAATGAGGGACAGTACCTCAATCATTGACAGTCCTTAAAATCAGGAACAGTTGGGAGCTATGCATTTAATATTTTCTCCAGAAGGAGCCTGAAAAGTATTGTACCTACGATCAGTGTATCCTGGGTGCAAGTGTTCTACCTCTGTGCAAGCTTTCTGTTTTAAAAGCCAGATGACCTGTCAGTTGACAACAAGAGCACTCATCAGCATCCCTGCAGCCCATTAAAACTACAAGTCTCAGAACAAAATGTATTTGTAGTTTATTCACAAGAATCTGTGAATTAATGATGCGACTGTGTGGGCAGAGCTCCATACAGTCACGTTGTGATTTGAAAAATGACAGTGAGTGTGGGGAGAGGAACCTCTGCCCGCTATCACATAGGAAGGGGGGAAGGAGCCAGGAGCTGGAACATATTACATGTCCCACCCTAAATATGGGCACATGCAACCTATTCCAAAGGTAAACCTAAAGTGATTGTAAAGATGCACAAGGTTTGTTTACCTTCTGCGTGCAGCAGTCTCCCCAGCCCCCCCCCCCCAATTTCTAAGCCCCCTCTCAATCCAGCGATGTACAGGATCTCCCACTGCTCTCAATCACAGTAAGCCAATCAGAAGATGGAGGGCAGCGGCTCTGCTCAGGTGCCCCCATAGAAAGCTGCCTGCTGTGGGGTCATCCGGAAGGAGGGAGGGGCCAGGAGCACCAGGGGCCTGAGAAGAGGGGGACCTGGGCTGTTCTGTGCAACACCACTACACAGAGCAGGCAAGTATAACATGCTTGTTGTTTTTTATTTTTTATTAAAAAAAAACAAGACTTTAATATTGCTTTAACTGGTTCCCGACCGCCCACCGTCATATTACTGCGGGACGGTGGCGCGGTCTCGCGGGAGCATGTAGCTCTACGTCCTCTCCTTTTCAGCCACTAGGGGGCGTGCGCACGCGCCCCCCCACACGCCTCCGCGTCCTGCGCGTGTGCCCGGCGGGTACGATAGCCGCCGGGCACCCGCAATTGCTTGTTACAGAGCGGGGAACGGGAGGTATGTGTGTAAACACATACCCCTCGTTCCTGTCAGCGGGGGAAACGCTAATTTTCTGTTCATACAATGTATGAACAGAAGATCAGTGATTTCGCCTAGTGAGTCCACCCCCCCCATACAGTTAGAACAGAAATAGGAACACACTTAACCCCTTCCCCGCCCCCTAGTGTTAACCCCTTTACTGCCAATGGCATTTTTATAGTAATCCAATGCATTTTTATAGCATTGATCGCTATAAAAATGCCAATGGTCCCAAAAATGTGTCAAAGGTGTCCGATGTGTCCGCCATAATATCGCAGTACCGAAAAAAACGCTGATCGCCGCCATTACTAGTAAAAAAAAAATATTAATAAAAATGCCATAAAACTACCCCCTTTTTTGTAAACGCTATAAATTTTGCGCTAACCAATCAATAAACGCTAATTGCGATTTTTTTTTTTTTAACGAAAAATATGTATCAGCCTAAACTGAGGAAAAAAATGTTTTTTTTATATCTTTTTTGGGGATATTTATTATAGCAAAATGTAAAAAATATAGATTTTTTTTCAAATAGTCGCTCTATTTTTGTTTATAGCGCGAAAAAATTAAAACCGCAGAGATGATCAAATACCACCAAAAGAAAGCTCTTATTTGTGGGAAAAAAAGACGCCAATTTTGTTTGGGAGCCACGTCGCACGACCGTGCAATTGTCAGTGAAAGCGGCGCAGTGCCGAATCACAAAAAGTGCTCTGGTCTTTGGACAGCAATATGGTCCGGGGCTAAAGTGGTTAACTTTAGGTTAAAGTGGTTGTAAAGGCAGAAGTGTTGTGTTTTTTTTTTTTTTTTTTTTATCCTAATGTATACTATGCATAAAGATAAAAAGCCTCCCTAATACTTACCCGAGCCCCATCTCTATCCAGCGATGTACACTAGTGCCTCAGACGTCTGCGATTCTCTCCCCCCCCCCCCCCCCCCCCCATTAGCAGCGGCCCCTGTGGTCAGTCAAAATCAGTTCGCCAATCAGAGGGGGTGTTGCCGGATGTCTGAATGGACACACATAGCTCCAGCTCGGGCGCCCCCATAGCAAGCTGCTTGCTGTGGGCGCACTCGACAGGAGGAAGGGGCCAGGAGCTACACAGAGGGAACCGAGAAGAGGATCTGGGCTGCTTTGTTCAAAACCACTACACAACAGAGAAGATGTTATGTTATTTTTAAAGAAAAAGAAACCAAGACTTTAGTATCACTTTAAGCAGCACTAAAAGTGGACCTGTTGTGTTTGAATGGCATATCCCTATCCCATGTTTGTAAAGCAACTCTAATGTGCAACATTTTTAGACACTTAAGCTGTATAGTGAATAGTGGCCAGTTCCTGATGAACCAGACAAAATGTACTTAGTGGGTGGCTCTGCCTTCTGCCTCCACCCCCACATCCCGTGATTAAAAAAATCAAAAGGTGGGGGGGGGGGGGGGGGTGTCTCCAAACAGTGGCTGCATCCAATCATTTATCAAATGTGTGTAAACGGAAACCTCCTTTTTCTAACAAACAGTTATGGTCAAATTGGTTGCTTTGTAGGCTGGCTGGTAAGTGTGCTGGGAAATCTTTTATCCATCTGACATTTTTTGTCCTTTTTTTGTTTGTTTTTTTTATCAGTAAAATTCTGTATTTCTGTTGTTAATAGCATATGCTTTAACTTATAATTACTGGTATAGATATTTAGGAACTCGGCTACCCATGACTGCACAAGAAGCTGAGCTTCCGCATAGGATCATAAGCTTTTTTCATGTGTTTATGTTCACATTCTGTCTGGCAGTGGGGATTCCTTCAATCAAATGGTGTGGAGCAGAGGGCGATTACAATGTGATGGTAATGGAGTTATTGGGCCCGAGCCTTGAAGACCTTTTTAATTTCTGCTCCCGCAAATTTAGTCTGAAGACCGTGCTCCTCCTGGCAGATCAGATGGTAAGTACAACAGAAATATAATGTCATTGATTGCAGTACAAAAATTATGAAACTGAACATCAAGCTTGTCGAAAACCCAAAAACAAAAATGTACCGTATTTTTCGCCATATAAGACGCACCCAATTTTAAAGGAGGAAAATCTAGAAAAAAAAAAGATTCTGAACCAAATACTGTAGTAAAATATTTTATATCAACTGTATAAAGTTAATAGCAGTTTAAGAACAATTTTATATCAACCACCATTGCCCCCACTAATCACTGTAATGTCCACCATTGCCCCCCACTCGTCATCACCATCACTGTTCCAGTGCAACATTGCCCCCACACTAGTAATAATAGCCAGTAGTTTAACATTGCCCCCACATTAGTACGGTAATCATAGCCAGTAACATTGCCTCCACATTAGTAATAGCCAGTAACAGCCAGTATCATTGCCCCCAACATAGTATTAATAGCCAGTAACACTGCCCCCAACATAGTAATAATAGCCAGTAACAGCCAGTAACCTTGCCCCCCAACATAGTAATAGTATGCAGCCAGTGACATTGCCCCCCAACATAGTAATAGTATGCAGCCAGTAACATTGCCCCCCAACATAGTAATAGTATGCAGCCAGTAACATTGCCCCCCCAACATAGAAATAGTGTGCAGGCAGTAAAATAGCAGCCAGTAACATTGCATTGCCCTGCCCCCTAATAGCCAGTCCAACACACCTGTTGCTGCTGCTGATGCGCGCTCTGTTAGGATCCGCGCGCCGGAGGGGTGATGACGCCAGCGCACGCCGCCGGGCTCCAGGACTAGGCCAAAGCCGTGGTCTTTCCTAAGGCCGCGGCGCCGTTCGGATCGCGGATCGCCGATCGGACAGGTAAACTTGTCCATTCGCCTTATAAGACGCATCAACTTTCCCCCCCCAGTTTTGGTGAAGAAAAAGTGCGTCTTATATGGCGAAAAATACGGTAATATGTTGCCTAGATACGGAGGTGGCATTAGTTTTCCTTCTTCAGATACTTTTTCCTTTATTTTCACCCAGTGATCCTGTGAATAAAAGACTTTTATGCTCACTCACTCCACTGTGTCTGTGGAAGAAGCCATGGTTGTCAACCAGGCTGGACTTTAAACATGCCTTTCTCTCCATTTCCTCTACATGCGGAGTGAGGGGATTAGTAGTTCACAGGAATTTTCTATACGTTGTGAAAATGTTGTTAGTCTAAAAAATGAAAACGAATGCAGCCGTCAAATTCTAAGGAATTGGAAGATGTAACATATTAGAGAACGCTCTATCAACAGATACAGCAAAACTGTCAGGAGTTGGGACAAATGCAACAGTCATGTTTTTTTTCCGTCTGTGCGTTTTTTCATGCTCCCTTACTAGCAGTGATATTGCTTTTCCTATATCTTTCACAGGAAAATATAAACAGGAAGCATTAGAATAACAATAAACATTTTATCTGAATACTATCATTACAGCATAACCACATTCTGCAATCAGAATGCAACATTACTGAAGTTCTCCTTTAATGCTATCCTGTACTGTATTGGAGTGATCATTGCAGACCTTTTTAAAAGAGAAGTTTTTTTTATTATTAAAGATTCATACCTATGTGGATGGAGCATCAGACCGATGCTGCATCTGTCCCCCGGCGTCTCTGCACTGAGAACTGAGACACCGAACATCGCCGATGGCTCAGTTTTCACAGATCCCTGAGAGAAGAGCTGCTGACTATCAGTCAACGTCTCTCCTCTCTGCTTCTCCACATTCATTGGGGAGCTGAGTGGTGGAGGGGCAGGGAGCAGCTGTCACGGCTTACTGAGACTACCATCAATCAAGGCAGCTGGCGGATTCAGACTTGGGAAGTCGGGATGACACGCTGCCTCAACTGATGGCAGTGACAGATCGCTGTCTGAAAACGGGTCAAAACGAATTGCACTCTTGTGACCCTTATGCCCCATACACACAATCACTTTTTGTGATGAAAAAAAATGTAATTTTTTAAAATGTCATTTAAAATGATGGTGTGTGGGCAAAATGTCATTTTATGTCTTCTAAAAAATGACCAAAAAAAATTCGAACATGCTCGAATTTTTTATGTCATTTTTCAAAATGTCATTTTTTGTGTGTGGGCAAAACTACGTAAAAAATGACGTTTTAAACCTGCACATGCCCAGAAGCAAGTTAGGAGACGGGAGGTAAAACTACCATTCATAATGGAGTAAGCACATTCATCACGCTGTAACAGACAAAAAAGCAGGAATCGTCTTTTACTAACAAGTAACCAGCTAAAAGCAGCCTCAAGGCAAATAGAACTTCCCCTTTAGAGTGCCATCACTTTGTTCATCATTTTCCAAAAATGATGGTGTGTACGCAACGTCATTTTTGAAAATGAAGTTTGAAAAATGTTGTTTTTTTTTCATGAAGAAAAATGACATTTTTTTTCATCACAAAAAGTGATCGTGTGTACAGGGCATTAGGAGAAGCCCAGTCTAAAAAGCTCAGGCTGGACTTCTCCTTTTAATTCTAAAAATGCTAGGTCACTGGCTGTAATATATAAAACTTTTTTTTTTTTATCCTCTTTATTGGTTTTTCGAAAGAGGTAATAGCTTTACAAAAACAGAGCCTTGGGGCATTCCTCCGCTCGAAAAAGTACCACTGCTTAAACAGTACTTTTGGCAACAAAAACAAACAATGAAACAACTGTAAAACACCACTGCTCAGTCATTCCACTTGGAGAAATTATGAAAGGAGAATGTGCTATTCGTATTCGACGGAGGTAAAGTTTCTCAAAGGGGTACATTGGTACTAGGCCGGCTGTAATATTTTTTTGAAGATCTGACTCGAAACATGTATGCAGATTAGAAGCTCTAACTTTACTGACTCTCTAATCTAGCCTTTCTCAACCTTGTGACCCCCAAAGTAAACACCAACATTTCAGGTCTATAGGAACCCTTAATACCAATTCATCAGGATACAATGGGAAAAAATGCCCCTTACATTAGTGGTCAGTAGTTTAGGCTGCAGCCCTTACAGTGATGGTCAGAATGCCACCCTTAAAAGAGAGCTAAAAAGATCATTGGTAATATGATGCTGGTGGTCCCCAGAACTAAGCAGGCACTATCAAATATGTCAGCCAGTCGTTTGAGAATGTGACAGGCAGGTTACCCGCTGTTTGAAGATATAATTGGTATGCCAGTATCTGCTTAGAGTAATTCTAAAATAATCATCTGGGGGTAGAAGCTCTCTGGTATTGTGCTCTTTCCTGTAACCTATTCTTTTTGTATCTGTACTAGATCAGCCGCATTGAGTACATCCATTCCAAGAACTTCATTCATCGGGATGTTAAGCCAGACAACTTTCTGATGGGTCTTGGGAAGAAGGGAAATCTAGTCTATATTATAGATTTTGGTCTAGCCAAGAAGTATCGGGATGCTCGGACACATCAACACATCCCTTACAGAGAGAATAAGAACCTTACTGGGACTGCAAGATATGCATCTATAAATACCCATCTGGGCATAGGTAAGTAAGAATGTAAAAGAAAGGATGTTCATCTTTTCACACAAATATTTTCAAAAAGTGTTTTATAAACCTTGTTATTTGTCTATAGTTTTGTTTATATATGCACTATGATGTATGCATTAGACTGATGGACTCTATTGTTGATGTAGTTCACAAGTGTTACCAGAACAGGATCTGGTATCCTATGTGTTCAACAGCCACAATTATCTTTTTACCCAAGAAAGGATTCTTTACTTTGCTTGCAAACCTTTCGTAAGCAGCAACATTAAGCTGGTTATAAACATTTAGGTAAGAGCCGGTTCACACGGGCAACTCGTCGGGTGACTTTTGTCGCCTAACAAGTCGCCCTCCGCTCTGTACTAAGGAACCGTTCTAATAGGAGCAACTCAAGTCCTTCCAACTTAAAGGTTCCTGTACTACTTTGGGCAACTTCAGGGCAACTTGCATTGACTTTAATACAGAAGTCATTTTGAAAGTCATCTCTGAAGTCGTGGGCAGATCTCCTTGCCGAGTCACTCGGCAAGTCGTGTTGCCTCGGTGTGAACCGGCTCTAAATAGTACAAATCTTGTGTGATGTTGCACTTCATCTTTCCAGAGAGACACCAAGGTTGAGGAGCGTACACAGAAGATCATAGACTGCACTATACAAGCTTTCCCTTCCAACAAATATTTTTCAAGAATTATCTGTATTTGTTCATCTCCTTTATGTATGCCAATATGTGTATATTGGGAAAAGCCACATGTTTCCACCTGGCCTTTATGATGCACAATTTTTTTTCTAAATATGAAGCTTTTAGTAAGGGCAAGTCAAAGTCTTTCTGGAAAGCAGTTTAACTGGCATGATTTTATCTCATGCTTAGAAAGCCTTCTAATTCTTGGTAGTAAACAATGACAAGATGCATCTTTAGGTTATGTGGCTAACTTGGGGCCATTGGCTACATTTCTGCCTCTCCATACTCCTTCCCTTTTGCTGCACTCCCCTTTTTCCGCCTGTTCCCTTCTGCTTGCATTATCTGACCAAATTCTGTTTTTCCTTCCCTACTTTGATGCCTATATAACGATTTCATACCTTCTCTTTAAAGCGGAGTTCCACCCTAAAAATTAACTTTCTATTAACAGCTTGCATTTAATGTAATAAAATAAATATATATTTCTTTATCGTACATCACGGGACACAGAGCGGCAATCCATTACTATGTGGGTTATAGAGTCTACCTTCAGGTGTGGACACTGGTGTAATTAACTACACAGGAAGTTCCCTCCCTATATAACCCCTCCCATACTGGGAGCTCCTCAGTTTTTTCATCAGTGTCTAAGGTGTTGGTCACGAGTGAACATGTGCTCTTAGGAGCTCCACTGGAGGGATCCATGCTGGATGTAAAAAACCTCCATAAATCCGGATCCGTCCAAGGTGCTTCATAGCCAAAGTGGACGGTACCCGGGCCTCGGTACGAAGAACGAGGTTTAGCCTATAATGCCTCTCTGCGGAGGGCTGGATCCTGGGTTCCAGAACTTTGTGCCTTCTAAGGACCAAATGTTTTTTCTGCTGCCAGGATTCTATATAGGTCCAGGGGAGTTGGTGTTCCTGCCATGGACCCCGGTCCCTGAAGGTCTAGGACAATACCCACGGTGAAGGGGGAAGATTGGGCCTCTTGCTTGGCAATACCCTGCAGCATGGAGAAGGTAAGAGGAGGGCCTACGGGACTTGGTTCGACAGTAGGTCCTCCGTGGGGGACATGGGTCTCGCCTATATTATGCTTCTATGCATGGGCAATGTAAACCACTATGTCTTCTGAGACAGAATGGCTCAGGGCACCCATATACCTCCCCTAGCCGGCATGCAGCCTGGCCCACCATGTCTGTTAGACAGGATGGCTGCAGTACCTATATATCTCCCCTTGAAGGGGCCGGTACATAAATAAAAAAAAAAAAAAAAAAATATGCCCTTAATCCTATCCAAAGGATTGTCTTCCGTGAGTAGTTGCAAGTCTTATCTGTGTTTCCACTACTATGGGCAGTAGAAGACATGCCTGATGTTTTTGCTTACCATGCTTTCCAGAAAACGGAAGCTTAAGTGTTAGCTGATCTATTGTGTCCCACTTCCTCCGCTTCAGGCTCTACCATGTTGCACGTGCTCACCGGCTCAGTGCAGTCGCAGAGAAGGCTCTTCAAAGGGCCCGGACGTCAGAGCTCTGTAAAGCTAGGGGGACACAAACGTAAGCACCTTGTGTGAGTTGGATACAGATTCATCTAAGACGCCTACTCGCATCTAGCTGTGCAGATTAGCAGGCATTGTGTCAGACTAAATTCAGCTATTTGATGCACCTGGGTTAAGTGCCTCTGCTTTAGCTTAGGACTTGGTCTCCCCATTGAATAAGGTCAGGGGTAGGAATATAAAGAGGGATCGCCACCTGAACCTGGTGGACCCTTATTCTCCTCTGAAGAGACTTAAACAGCTCATAGATTGAGCCATCAGACCTGTCAGGCAATGCAGCCTTCCCTCAACATTGCAATCACTCTGCATGTGTTTTGTGTTTTGCAAGAAAAAAAAGAAAAGAAAAGGGGGTTGTCCCCCTTTTCCTGCTTTAATCCTGAAACAAAGGGATTAGAACGTTTCCTATAGATGGCTAGTAAGACCTCCATATAATCCTCAGCCTGGTGTCGGCTTCAGGCTAACCAAATGCATCGGAGGGATGCACAGTTGCGGGCACACATTGCTAATGTCTCTTAATTGATGAAACACATCTGCAGAGGATAATTTCCTCTTTACCAGTCCACATGTTGCATAACATACATGAGTTTGGAATGCATGTGGGATAAAAACAAGTAACAGAGCAGATTCTATTGTGGATCGCATAAACATACATGTTTCTGTCTATATGGTGCTGCATGTTTCCACAAAAGAGGTCGCATAAAAGATGCTTGTAATGCTGAATCGCATAAAGACGTTTGTAGGCATAAAAATGCTGAATCACACATGATTACCTGATCACCCAAGTCCTTGTTTCCCCAAGGATGTTTGGTTACACAGAAGAGGTTTGTTTCCACAGAAAGGCCTAAAATCGCATAAAGTTGCTTGGATGCAAAAAAGATGCTGGATCACACATGGTTAACTGATCATCAGCGTCCTGGATTACCCAAGGATGTTTGGTCACAAAAATAGGCTTGTTTCCACAAAGGTACCTAAAGTCGCATAGAGATGCTTGTATGCATAAAAATGCTGAATCACACATGATTACCGGATCACCCAAGTCCTTGTTTCCCCCAAGGATGTTTGGTTACACAGAAGAGGTTTGTTTCCACAGAAAGGCCTAAAATCGCATAAAGTTGCTTGGATGCAAAAAAGATGCTGGATCACACATGATTACCTGATCATCAGCGTCCTGGATTACCCAAGGATGTTTGGTCACACAAATAGGCTTGTTTCCACAAAAGTACCTAAAGTCGCATAAAGATGCTTGTATGCATAAAAATGCTGAATCGCATAAAGGATGCTTGTATGCATAAAAAGGTTGAATCACACAGGATTACATGATCACCCAAGTCCTTGATTCCCCAAGGATATTTGGTCACGCAAAGAGGCTTGTTCCCACAGAAATGCCTAGAATCGCATAAAGAGGCCTGAAGGTATAAACATGCTGAATCACACAGGATTACATGATCACCAAAGTCCTTGATTCCCCAAGGATATTTGGTCACGCAAAGAGGCTTGTTCCCACAGAAATGCCTAGAATCGCATAAAGAGGCCTGAAGGCATAAAAATGCTGAATCACACAGGATTACCCGATCACCCAAGTCCTGGATTACTCAAGGCCTAAAGGGATCGCTTAAAGATGCTTGAATGCAAAAAGAAGCTGGATCACACATGGTTGTTGGATCAACAGAGTCCTGGATTACCCAGGGATACTTGATCACATAGAGAGGCTTGTTTCACAGGAATGCCTAAAGTCGCATTAAGATGCTTGGATGCATAAGGATGTTGGAACGCACAGGGGTGCTTGGTCACACAAGGGTTCTTGTCCGCACAGTAGTGCTTAAAATGCATAAGATGTTGATCGCATGGAAGATGCTGAATCGCATGCATGGTTACTTTAAAGTTGCACATGGTGGCTTAATTAAGCAATACAGGATGCCTTGTGTTTGCATAGAGATACGTGTCTGCATGGGTTCATGTTGCACATTGTTGCATAACACGTTTATAGCACATGCTTGCTTGCTTGCAAGGATGCTCGTTCCAGAGCACACATGCTATATGCATGTTTGGCGTGAGACATATTTATATGATTTCATGCTTCCATGAACACACACTGCCATGTACACACGCCTCCATTGAGGCATATGGCTTTAACACTTGCCACATACACATATGGGGAGCCAGTTGCATATGTGTTTATTTACTTGGGACTGCAGAGGTTGTCTGCGTTGTGCAGGGGAACAGCACTATCTCCAGTTGGTGGTCTTGCCCTTTTGGGTTGGCCTCCGTGTCTGGGTTGTCAGGGTGCTAGGGCCCGCCTCTAGCAGGTCTGTAGGCCCAGGGTATAGCAGTAATGGCAGTACGGAAGCAGACTCCTGCTGATGGATCAGTCAGCAGCATGGCTGGACCTAAGGGTGTCCAGCATGGTCAGGTATCTGGATCTCCTGGGTTAGGATTCCAGTCTAAAGATACCCAGCTTCTTGTCAATGAAGAATGTATGTTTTGCACCAGGAGAGTACTTTTGGCCTAAGACAAGACCATCGCTATAAGAAAGCTGGTCTAGGTGGTTACGGCAAGGAACAGTTCCTTACTTTTGGCTTTCTGCTTAAGGCACTAGAGAAGATGCTGCTTCATTCAAGACAGTTCCCTATACTTTTATTCAGGACTGTTATAAACAGTATTGTGTTGGCCTAGAAGGAGTGGATCTTGACCTAGCATTATCCAAAGAACCGGTCCCAGAGATAGGCTGGAATTCCTCTTGGTGGTTCTTAACTAAAGGGTTTGCCAGGTCAGGAAGAGACCTTGGCCCAGAGGAAGTAGTCGAGCTCCAAGGGAGCCTTATCTGTCAGCTAGAGCTACCGATGGAGCATCTGGCTTAGGGGCCTGAACGTTCAGGGGCTGGTTGGTTCGGTCAGAGTTCAATCAGACTATACCATATTAAGTGATTTACTTAATTTACCAAGGAGGAGCTTGTGCCTTGCCTATTGACATTTGTCATTTCATGAAATGCAGAATTGGCAGGCGATTCGCTGTAGCCGTCAACAAGTGTCTCCAGAAGAAGGACCTCTACACCCCGACTGTTTTCCTGACCAAGGGCCACAGAAATAGTACCCTGTACATAAGATGTATTGGCGTCCAGGCTCAACAAGAAATTGAACAGCTTGAGGTCAAGGACAAGGGATCCACCCGCATGTGGGGCAGATGTGTTGGTAATCTGGTGGGACCAGTGGTCACTGGTTATGTCTCTCCCCCCAGTGCCGTGGCGTTTGTGGCTTCCATGCAACATTAGAGGATGGCGGAAGCTGGCCTGATTACTCGGCATAGCCCTGACGACCTTTTCTGTGCAGGGACAGTAGGGGTGGTAGTAGAGGACCCACGGTCCCTTACAGCTTGTCCAGGCCTACTTCGAAGGGGGTATTACATCCTGTCGTGCAACAGGTGAATTAATGGTCTGGCTATTTTAGCCCACATTCTTCAGGATCAGGGTTTTTAGAATCAACGGCACTTCCTTGATTCATACAGGAAGGCTGGCCTCCAGGACCAGATATCCCAGGATCGGGAGAGCCCATGTTCCTGGTATGAAACAGATGGTGGCATCCTTGGAAGTTTGTCAAAGATAAAATTCCTGCCTTCCTGCATTTGGAAAGAAGACGGAGCCAGCCTTAAGTTACATCAAGGATCCGATCTCGGCCTTGCCTCCAAAGGTCGCTTGCTTCACACTCTTTGTTCCGAGCCATTATACAAGGGGTGACGTGCATAAGTCCACCAGTTTAGTCACCCTTGTGCTTGGAGGATTGGCTCTAGTTTTGTCGGCTTACAGGGTCAGCTCTGTGGGCCGATGCACCATATTTCCCTTCAGCCTTTAACAAGGGAATTGGTGTTCTTGGTGGTGGTAGCCTCCAAGAGAGTTTCAGTATTGGCAACCTCTTGGTATAAAACCATACTTATTCTTACTAGTAGGGTGATGTTAATCCTCACCCAGCCTTATTTACTAGAAGGATCTAGTGTTCATTTAAATCTAGATATTCTTACCTCCCCCCTTTTCAAAACCTTGTTTTCGGAAGGAAAGGTTATTGCTTTCTCTCAGTAGAGATGAGAGCAGTTAAATATCTATCTGAAGGTTCAGATATAGAAATCTGAAGTTTTTATTGTGCTGCCAGAAGACCCTACATGTGGGCAGGCAGTGTTCAGTTCAGCTATTAAAATGGTTACACTCTCTCTCCTTTGGAGTAGAAGGGTCAAGGCCTATCTGAAGCGGCTGCTCGGATACGGAAAGCTGATGTTGTTATTGCGCTACCAGGAGGCCCCAGGAAGGGGCAGGCAGCGTCTAAAATCAACTGTTTTCAAGATTGATTCATCAGGGTATTATTCAGGCTTGTGGTTCGGAGAGTGGGACTCCCCCTGTTTCTTGGGGGGGGGGTGCTCCGTACCAGGATAGTAAGCGCTTTATGCGCGATGCTTTACCGAGCCTTTATGACGCAGATTTTCAGGGCCGCAACTTGGCGTCTGTGCTTAGGTTCACTGATTCTTGTCAGATGTACATAGGAGGGCAAGAGGATGCAGCTTTTTGGCGCAGTATGCATCTGGCAGCATTATAGATCCTCACATCTGATGGCGGCCTGCGTTGTTTGTGTCTCCCTCCCCTCAGTAAGCATTGCTTTCGGACATCCCACATAGTAATGGATTGCCGCTCTGTGTCCCGTGATGTACGATAAAGAAAATAGGATTTTTTATGACAGCTTACCTGTAAAATCCTTTTCTTGGAGTACATCACGGGACACAGAGCTCCCGCCCCTCTTGTTTGGGGATATTGGGACACTTATTGCTTTGCTACAAAAACTGAGGAGCTCCCAGTATGGGAGGGGTTATATAGGGAGGGAACTTCCTGTGTAGTTAATTACACCAGTGTCCACACCTGAAGGTAGACTCTATAACCCACATAGTAATGGATTGCCGCTCTGTGTCCCGTGATGTACTCCAAGAAAAGGATTTTACAGGTAAGCTGTCATAAAAAATCCTATTATTTTTTTTTACTCACTTCTATCTGGCTGTTACTAAGCATATTTCGTAATCTGCCTAGTTCTTGGTCTTAGGTGGTTCAACTTCCGACATGTCCTAAGACCCCTTTGCCTCCTGGGAAATGATTACTCCTTTCCCAGGAGTCTCTGGACATTACTGTGCCTAAAAATCGCCCAGCATGCACCTCTCCCTGAAAACCAGGAAGAAAAAGGAACTGGGCTTCACATGCCCACACATATGATTGATACGGCCATAACATAAGCTGGAGGATATAAGGCAAGTGTTTGCAATCATTTCTGGAATGATTGGGGAGCTATCATAATGTTTTAGGGACTATTTAATTTGATTAATTTTAGCTTGCATAAACAATTATGCCCGGAACCCAGCTTAAAATTTTCTCTGTGTCTTATTACAAACTGAAACTTTCTCAGCTTACTAGCTAGCCTTCAAAAAAACTAACAAATTTGCCCTGTCTAACAGTTCATGTTCTTAATAGAAGAGTTAGCCTTTGTTCACACAGAATCCGACTTTGAAATTGTGAGACTTTGTACAGAAACTTCTCTTTTAAAATGGCGCTGCACTGATTTGAGCAGTTCCATTGCTGACAATAGGTGTGACTTGTTATGTGAATTTGACCTGTCAAATTGCATGACAAGTCACACCAGTATGAGCGGCGGCTTGGTTGCATACATTTGGAAATATACTGTACGTGAAAGCCACAGTGCCTTGTCAAGGCTTTTCTGTATACTGTTGTTCTAACGCTATAGATTTGAGAGGCTCCAAGTTGGAGTACATATAGCCGTAGATGAATTTAAATGAAAAAAAAAATGTATTAAAAGGTATTCATCCAGAGTACTCGGATGATTTAGTTGCTTGCAGTGCACCACTCTATAACAAACAAAATACGAGATCCTATTCCCACTTGTTTCTCCGCAGCAAATCGAGTCAGCTGCTTTCTACACCATTCTCGGCATAAAAGCATACACCCCAACAGATTTGTCAGAAAAGATTTTACTTTCCATTTTAAGAATTGACATCCATATAAATACTCCCACAAATTCCAGCCATTAATTGCAACCAAGATTTGTTAATTTGCACACACAAAGTATTTTTCCTAACAAATTAATTCAAGACCATGTTGCAAAAATGAAGACACCCCAATGAAAGTCTTGGGAGCAAAGCTAAATTTTAGAAAAAAAATCCTGATTAACAAGAATTCAACTACAGACGAGTCTATTCAATAAACGGTTGTACAGCAGACAGTTGACTATATAAAAGGGTGTTACTTAACAAAGAAAACCATACTGTCAGCAATTGTACCACGTGGAAGAGAAATGTCACAAGGCCTGAGAAAGAAAATAATTTCTTTACAAAAGGAAGGTGAAGGCTACAAGGTGGTCAGCAAAGCTTTACTTATCAGTTGGTACACTGTAGCAAAAGTGATAAAAAATGTAAAAAACTGCAACCATCTCACAGAAGTCCAGGTCGTCCACAGAAGGTAACAACTCGACAGGAGCATCTTGAGTTGAAGAAAATCGGCATACAAGTTCACTGCAGTTGGCTAAAGTAGAAAGCTAAACTGGGGTGATTGTTTCCTGTTACACAATACGGCATGCGCTGCAAAGGAATGGCATGCATGGGTGTCATCCACAAAGGAAGCCTCTCCGAAAGCCCATGCACAAAAAAGCCTGCCTGGAATTTGCCAGGGCCCATGCTGAATAAGAACACTACTGTATTCTGGAGTGATGAGACCAAGATAAATGTTTTTGGAACTGATGGCTTCAAAACTGTATGGTGCCTACAGTGAAACATGGTGGTGGCAGTGCCCTTCTGTGGGGCTGCATAAGTGCTCCTGGTGTCGGGGAGCTGCATTGATGGCATCATGAACGCAGCCATGACTAAACACTAAACTAGTGTGAAACGCGTCGGCTGTTCCCTTTTTTGGCTGTATCCTGTGATGCATGTACTGTATTTTACCAATAAAGACAACTTTTTTAATTCCCCTGGAGTGTGGCTGTCCATCCCTTTTTTTAAAATTCTCACATTTGCCTAGTGCATTGCCGTCACCTTGGTTTCCTGGGAGGTTCCTCAATTGCTTACAAAATCCACCTGGAGCGGTGACTCTTCTCTATGAATTCACAGATGTACTGCTCTATATTGTAAGGGAAAATTCTACCATCACTCAATGCCCTTGGTCGTTGTGCACTTTTCCAACAAGGCAATGATCCGAAACAAACATCTAAGGCCACTGTTGCATTCCTGAAGTAGAACAGGGTGAAAGTGACTCTGTGGCCAACTATTTCTTCTGATCTGAAGCCAATCAAACGCCTATGTGGGAATTCTGAAGAGAAACCATTTGAGCCTCCCTCTCCATCCAGCATCCAGACTCTAAAACAGGGGTCCTCAAACTATGGCCCTCCAGCTGTTCAGGAACTACAATTCCCATCATGCTTAGTCATGTCTGTGAATGTCAGAGTTTTGCAATGCTTCATGGGATGTGTAGTTCCACAACAGCTGGAGGGCCGTAGTTTGAGGATCCCTGCTCTAAAAAGTGGTCATTCTTGAAAATAGAAAAAGATAGATGTTGCAATATGTTGCCAACTTCTTTATTCCATGCCTAGAAGACTTGGTGTTGTCCTTACAAATCATGCAAAATGCTAGATGTAGTAATTTTTGCATAAACTAATTTGAGTAAAACTGAAGCCATTTCTAATCTATATTATATATATATATATATATATATATATATAGTTATATTGTTAAAGAGGAGTTCCACCCTAAAAAATAAGTTTCGCTTAATCCCCTCCCCTCCCCCTTACATGCCACATTTGGCATGTAATTTTTTTTTTTTTTGGGGGGCCTTCAGTAGGAGTGGGACTTCCTGTCCCACTTCCTGCTTCGGCCGAGGGGCTGGTAAGGCGATTAAGCCTAATCGCCTTACTGCAGCCCCTCCCTTTGGCGATCGTCTAGGACACTGACAGGTCCTAGACGATCGCCTGTCCAATCAACGGCGAGCCGCGCAGTTCGACTCGCGCATGCGCAGTTGGTGCCCGGCCGTGAAGCCGAAGGCTGTCACGGCTGGGTGCCCACAATCGCAATGAGGATTCCGGCCGGGGAGGGGGGGGAGAGGAGCAGAGCCCCGGTCGGCGCATCGCTGGAACGTGGAGAAGGTAAGTGTCTGTTTATTAAAAGCCAGCAGCTACACTTTTTGTAGCTGCTGACTTTTAATAAACATTACATTTGGGTGGAACACCCCTTTAACCTTTCATGTAATGAGCTAAACAAATGTTCTATAAAACTTATGTCAACATTTTGGAAATTATTTTTGCATTCATTGAGATATTAAAATCCTACTTTTCAAAAGGGGTGTACTCCATATATATATATATATATATAATTATAATTATATCGCTTGCCGACCGCCTCACGCAGATATACGTCTGCAGCATGGTGGCACGGGCAGGCAAAAGAACGCATTTATACGTTACCTTTTAAGAAGCGGTTCGCCTCACGGAGAGATAGAACGGGGAGATGTTAGTGTAAACACATCTCCCCATTCTGCCTAGTGACACCGTCACTGATCGTATTCCCTGACATCGGGAACATGATCACTGACGTGTCACAGCAAGCCACGCCCCCTACAGTAAGTCACTCCTTAGGGAACACTTAACCCCTACAGCGCCACCTAGTGGTTAACCCCTTCACTGCCAGTGTCATTTTCACAGTAATCGGTGAATTTAGCACTGATTGCTGTAAAAATGACAATGGTCCCAAAAATGTGTCAAATGTGTCCGCCATAATGTCGCAGTCATGATAAAAATTGCTCATCACCACCATTACTAGTAAAAAAAAAAAAAATGTATTGATAATAAATGCTATAAAACTATCCCCTATTTTGTAGACGCTATAACTTTTGCGCAAACCAAACGCTTATTGCGATATTTTTGGTAAAAAAAAAAAAAAAATGTAATGTTGACGTTTCGGCCTAAACTGAGGAAGAAAAAATGTTTATCTTTTTTGAGGATATTTATTATAGCAGAAAGGTAAAAAACTGAATTTTTTTCAAAATTATAGCTTTATTTTTGTTTATAGCGCAAAAAATAAAAACCACAGAGGTGATCAAATACCACCAAAAGAAAGCTCGATTTGTGGGAAAAAAATGTCAATTTTTTGTTTGGGAGCCACTTAAAGTGATTCAGTGCTGAATTGCAAAAAGTGGCCCGGTCATTTAGCAACACAATGGTCTGGGGCTTAAGTGGTTAATAATATATAATCTTTTTTTTTTTTTTTTTGGTTGTAACCAATTACTTTTTAGTTGCCATTTTCTTTTTTTGTGCAAATTAGTGGGGGGGGGGGAATCTAACATTTTGGCTGGTTCAAAGAAGCAGTTTTTTATTTTTAACACCTTTTTAAGAAGTTTGTAAAATGTTGTATTGGAAAAATGTTGTATTGGAAAAATGCCACTATCTCAAGTTTTTTTTTTTTTTTGTTTCTACGCAGAGCAAAGTCGTAGGGATGACTTGGAGAGCTTGGGCTATGTGCTTATGTATTTTAACCTGGGGTCGCTGCCTTGGCAAGGACTGAAGGCAGCAACCAAGCGCCAGAAATATGAACGAATTAGTGAGAAGAAAATGTCTACTCCTATTGAGGTCCTCTGCAAAGGATACCCCTGTAAGTACCTCCTATTTTTATATGTTGACGAACTTAAAAGGTAACTCCACTTTCTCGGGGGGGGGGGGGGAGGGCAGAATGTATACAGAACATCCTGATTTCCCCCTTCCCCCAGTGTATGCCTTCCTGATTCTCACCTCCCCCCTTTTCCCCCAGTGTATTCCTTCCTGATTCCCCACCCCCTTCCCTCAGTGTATGTCCTCCTGATTCCCCCTCCCAGCGTGTGCCATTCTGACCCCCCTCCTGGTGACGCATAGTCCTTTTTGCTCTTCTGATCCCTGTACACTGGCCTACATTCGAATGACCTCTGTACACTGCTCTTCATCCTACTGAACCCTGTTCTCTGCCCTACTGTTCCCTGCACACTGCCCTACATCCTACTGACCTCTCCACGCTACCCTACCTACTACTGATCCCTCCACACTACCCTACCTACTACTGACCTCTACCCTACCTACTACTGACCTCTGTATACTACCCTACCTACTACTGACCTCTGTACGCTACCTACTACTGACCTCTGTACACTACGCTACCTACTACTGACCTCTGTACACTACGCTACCTACTACTGACCTCTGTACACTACGCTACCTACTACTGACCTCTGTACACTACGCTACCTACTACTGACCTCTGTACACTACGCTACCTACTACTGACCTCTGTACACTACGCTACCTACTACTGACCTCTGTACACTACGCTACCTACTACTGACCTCTGTACACTACGCTACCTACTACTGACCTCTGTACACTACGCTACCTACTACTGACCTCTGTACCCTACCTACTACTGACCTCTGTACACTGTCCTACTTACTACTGACCTCTGTACACTGTATTATACAATCATTTCAGTTCCATAAGCAACGCCTTATTTTCTGGCAGTGCCCCTCCCGGGACTAGACTCTGGATTTGCCCCTGTTTCAGACAAGCGTAGCAATACGTTTTCACAGAGGTTCTAACTTTTTTTTTTTCTCCCTCTTGGACATGGGGGAGAGATTTCCACAATTATAATACCAAAAGTATCACAATTCCAAGCGCACTTCTTGCTGTTCCCTATTCTATACAGTACTACATTTTATAACCCTATTCATATTTGTGCAGTTTTGCACATCTAAGGCCTCCCAAAATTTTAGAGGAGTTTCATGTTTTTTTGTTTTTTGTTGTTTTTTTATTATTTTATTTTAATTTTTTTCTGCATCTAAACCCCCCTCCATACGACACATAGGTGTTTACAGGCATTTAAAAAATTAAAAAAACAGGGCCAGCGCATTCAGAAAAGGGGCATTTTGCCAAAATAAAAATATAAATGAGATTTAGCACTCGGGGATTTGTTCCAAAGGCCATAATAAATTCTTCACAATGAAGTTAACAGGCACCCAGACACGAGTCCAGTATTTGAGGCCTTTCAGTTGAATATATATATAATATATTCATTATAGAAACTGCACTTAAAAGAAAATGTAGTGAGAGAATATGGAGGCAGGCAGACCTCTCCCATTGAAAATGATAGCTTTTCGTGTGCTTTTAATGGCTTCATTACTTTGCGTCATTGACCCGGTACACTGCCTGCACTCCTAATCTGCAGGTTTGTTCCAGGTCAGGGAGCCCAAAATGCTGAAACTCAAGACAGCCTGGTAGCTAGCTTTCTTAGGAGCTCAGAATGGCGCCCCCATTTAAAGATGCATGTGTTTTATAAGTGAAAAAGTGTAAATGGACCTCAAGTTATTTTTCACACCAACTTAACTTTTTTTCTTCCAGCTGAGTTTTCAACATATCTGAATTTTTGTCGCTCCCTTCGGTTTGATGATAAACCAGACTATTCCTTCCTGAGACAGCTCTTCCGTAACCTCTTCCATCGGCAAGGCTTCTCATATGACTATGTTTTTGACTGGAACATGCTGAAATTTGTAAGTATGGGATTTTATCTGTAGGATTCATTTTGGGGGTAATTTCTCTAAAAGTTAAAGCGGGGTTACACCCAAAAGTGGAACCTCTGCTTATCTGCTTTCTCCCCTCCGGTGCCACAATTGACACCTTTTTTAAGGGTGAACTTGTACCTATTTTTGACAGGCCCTCTTCCTCTGCCGCCGAGCCAGTTCAGTTAGTGCAGTGTGCTTTGTGCATGCACAGTAGGGAAACGGCTGAGAAGCCGAAAGGCTTTACTGCCAGTTTCCTTTTATCATAAATGGCGGCAGCACCCGAGAGTCAATCCGAAAATCAGCTAGGGTGCCGACTTCACAGGAACCCTGGACAGGTAAGTGTCCTAATCAAAAAAGCCAGCAGCTACAGTATGCAGAACTCATCTTTCTGGTGCAATTTTTTTATTGAAATATACGAGAAGTGAGAACAACTGTAATGATCCCACGCAGGGGATATAAGCAGTAATCATAACATGGTACAGCTTAATAATGCACATTGGATGAGAAGGAAAGATGAAGGAAATGGAGGTGCAGAGCAGGAGGAATAGGTAGGCAAAAGGTTCCCCCAGGTCGGGAGGGTAGAGGTCGTCAGTTAGCAAGGCCTAGGCTGGTCGGATGCAAAGTGGGAGGAGAGTAGGACCACCACGGCCCCACACCTTGAGGAATTTAGCGTGGAAGTCATGGAGAACACTAGACATCTTCTCATTAATCATGAGAGTCGTTGAGATGCTCTTCACCTCTGTAAACTAGATAGCCGGCCTCTTCCAGGCCCATGCTATTGCACGCTTCGCCAATTTCTGCTGATAGGAAAAGAGTCCTTGGATCGGGCAGTGGGGTAAGGCCAACTTGGCATCCTTGCAAGGGAATGTATGGAAGAGAGTAGACGGAAGACCAAATACCCTTGACCTGAATCCCACTAGGCGGGGGGGCAGGACCACCAGATATGAAGTTCATCTCCACGTTGACCACAGCTCCTGAAGCATCTATCACTGTAGGATGGGTTTGATTTGGCAATACAGGATGGAACCCAGTACCAACGGAGGACTACCTTACAGGCTACCTCTAGGGTAGCCGTGTTAAAGGAGCATTTTGCAGCATTAGACCAGACTTTGCTCCAATCCGCCAAATGGATGTGGGATATGTCCCACTCCCATTTGAGGACATAAGATAAGGAGGTTGGAGTCCTGTTTGAGTTATGGGAGGAGTAAATCATAGGCAGAACTAGCTTGCTTTCAAAGCCTCAGTAGGCTGATAGAATTTGGAGCGGTTAAACTCTTTTTCTCACCAGGCTGATAGAATAGTAGACAAATTGAAACAGGTCTACAAAATGGAGTGTTAAAGGTTCTTACAGACAAGAATAAATGAGCCATGAATCAACCCCCAAGACTGAACTTGGCTAAGCGCTGTCGGGGCAAAATAAATGTCTGGCGTCTGTTTTTTTTTTTTAAGCCTATCACCATTGTCTTCTGCAAAAAAATGTTTCCCTCTTCTCTGTTCAATGCCTGTTTACTCAATCTAAACTTGAATATTTTTGTATAATTTTTTTTTTTTTTTATGATCGTTTAGGAACAGGATCTTGCCTGCACAGCCAGCCAACATTTATTGTAAGAAGTTTAGCAATGTAAATGTTCAATGGTAATTCCGGATACCCATGAATCTCACTCTGCAAAGTCCCCATAATGTGACTAAAAACTTGATTAGCAGTGCTAATTCACCTACTTTAGGAACCTGGAACAAATCAACCAAAATAAAAACTTTATACCTTATAATATAAAATAACCACACCTGGCCAAGAAAACTTCCCATAAAAGCCATATGTCAGAATGATCAGTAGATCTAGAGGCACAAGGTCCTGAAGATGTTTGGAAAAGTTGTTTTGCTCTGTCCACTTCTTCATGCCACTGGCAGCACAATCCGATAGGATTGATGTCTACTGGAAAATTCAAAATGTACATATAAAACATACAGTATCTCACAAAAGTGAGTACACCCTCACATTTTTGTAAATATTTTATTATATCTTTTCATGTGACAACACTGAAGAAATAATACTTTGCTACAATGTAAAGTAGTGAGTGTACAGCTTGTATAAAATTGTAAATTTGCTTTCCCCTCAAAAATCAATATATAGCCATTAATGTATAAACCGCTGGCAACAAAAGTGAGGCAAAGAATTCTGAGGATCTGAAAAAAATAATTGCTTTACATAGATGGCCTAGGCTATAGGATGATTGCCAATACCCTGAAACTAAGCTGCAGCACAGTGGCCTAGGCCATACAGTGGTTTAACAGGACAGGTTCCACTCAGAAAAGGCCTTGCTATGGTTGACCAAAGGAGTTGAGTGCACATGCTCAGCGTCTTATCCAGAGGTTGTCTTTGGGAAATGGGACGTATGAGCGCTGCCAGCATTGCTGCAAAGTTTGAAGGGGGTCAGCCTGTCAGTGCTCAGACCATACGCCACACACTGCATCAGATTTGTCTGCACGGCTGTCATCCCAGAAGGAAGCTTGCACAAAAACCCGCAAACAGTTTGCTGAAGACAAGCAGACTAAGAACATGGAATACTGGAACCATGTCCTGTGGTCTGATGAGACCAAGATAAACTTTATTTGGTTCAGATGGTTTCAAGCGTGTGTGGCGGCAACCAGGTGAGGAGTACAAAGAGAAGTATGTCTTGCCTACAGTCAAGCATGGTGGTGGGAGGGTCATGGTCTAGGGCTGCATGAGTGCTGCTGGCACTTGGGAGCTACATTTCATTGAGGGAACCATTAAGCCAACATGTACTGTGACATACTGTAGCAGAACATGATCCTCTCCCTTTGGAGACTTAGCCGCAGGGCAGTATTTTAACATAACATGACCCCAAACACACCTCCAAGACAACCACTGCCTTGCAAAATAAGCTGAGGTTAAAGGTGATGGACTGGCTAAGCATGTCTACAGACCTAAACCCAATTAAGCATATGTGGGGCATCCTCAAATGGAAGGTGGGGGAGCGCAAGGTCTCTAACATCCACCAGCTCTGTGATATCGTCATGGAGGAGTGGAAGAGGACTCCAGTGGCAACCTGTGAAGCTCTGGTGAACTCCATGCCCAAGAGGGTTAAGGCAGTGCTGGAAAATAATGGTGGTCACACAAAATATTGACACTTTGGGTCCAATTTTCACTGTACTCACTTTTGTTGCCAGCAGTTTAGACATTTAATGGCTGTGTGTTGTCACATGAAAAGATATAAAATATTTACAAAAATGTGAGGGGTGTACTCACTTTTGTGAGATACTCTATATAGAGTCCATGTATATTTGGACACGGCACAATTTAAAAAAAACATTTCCAGGTATTTACCAAAACATATTAAAGCTATATAAATGAAAGCCTCTGGAGTAGGATATGTAAATACTATAGTAAAAGGTACCATCATCCTTGAAATTAGAATATAGAAAGATTGGATCTAAGGTCCCCGAACCAGAGAACCAAGGGGAGGAAGGGGGCCAAATAGAACTATTACGGTACTGATACAGAGGTAAGAAGTGAAAGTAAATATTTAAAACAGAAAATAAATGTTATTAAAACACAGATAAAAGAAAATACAAAATTAAAATGGTGATAACCATCTACAACACCAAAATAGAGGTCCCCAGAGGGGGGGAAACGGTACAATGGGTTGAAGGTTATGACCATCTCAACTAGTTTCGCTGTGTGAACCGCTTCATCAGGAGTAATCTAAAAATTATTAAACAAAAATCGATAATTTAATAAAAAACAAGAATATATAAATGGGGGAACATTGGGCTGAGCTGCTCACCTAAAAAAGTCCCGCCAAGGTAGAACAGTGGGCGCAACCAAACAGGGTCCCGTATTTTCTTTTGTCTGTGTTTTATTAAAAGGTATATTCTGTTTTTAAAATTTACTTTCACTTCTTACCTCTGTATCAGTACCGTAATAGTCCTATTTGGCCCCCCTCCTCCCCTTGGTTCTTTGTTTCGGGGACCTTGGATCCAATCTTTCTATATTAAAGCTATAGTTATATAATGGATATGGGCTAAAAGTGCACGCTCTCAGGTTTAATTTGAGGGTATGTAATTCCAAATCGGAGAAAGGGTTTAGGAAATGCAGCTCTTAATAGCCATTCCACTTTTTCAAGGGACCAAAAGAAATTGGACAATTGAATCAAAAGCTGTTTAATGGCCAGGTGTGGGATACTTCTTCATTATTTCTTTATCAATTAACCAGGTAAAATGTCTGGAATTGATTCTAAGTGTGAAATCTATCATTTGGAATCTATCGCTGTAAACCTACATCATGCTTTCAAAGGAGCTGTTCATACAAGTGCAACAGGCCATTGTAAGGCTTCAAAAAACAGAATAAATCAATAAGAGCAATATCAGCAACATTAGGAGTGGCCAAATCAACAGTTTGGTACATTCTGAGGAAATAAAAATGCATTGATGTGCTCGGCAACATAAAAAGGCCTGGACGTCCAAGGATGCCAGTGGTGCATGATCGCAAGGATCCTCTCTGTGGTAAAGAAAGACGCACTCCAGGAGGAGGCGTATCCTTGTCAAAGTCTACAAGAGAAGACCTCATACGAGCAAATGGAGGGTTCACCAAAAGGTGCAAACCATTCATAAGCCTGATTGGACTATGCTAAAAAAAAGCCAGACCAGTTCTGGAAAAGCATTCTTTGGACAGATGAAACGAAGATTAATCTGTACCACAATGACGGGAAAAAAAAGTGTGGAGAAGGCTTGGAATAGCTCATGATCCAAAGCGCACAACGTCCTCTGTAAAACATGGTGGAGGCAGTGTGATGGCATGGGCATGCATGGCTTTCAGTAGCACTGGGTCATTGGTGTTTATTGAGGATAAGGCAGAAGCAGCCAGATGAATTCTGCAGTGTTTAGAGAGATACTGTTAGTCCAGATACAGTTAACAATGCAGCAAAGTTGATTGGACGAAGCTTCACAGTACAGATGGACAATGATCCAAAACACACTGCAAAGGCAACCCAGGAGCTTTTGAAGGAAAATAAGTGGAATATTCTGCAATGGCCGAGTCAATCACCTGATCTCAATTCAATTAAGCATGCATTTCACTTGCTGAATGCAAAACTAAAGTCAGAAAGACCCACAAACAAAGAACACATGAAGACAGCTGCAGTTAGAGCCTGGCAAAGAATCAGAAAGGAGAAAACAGTCTTTGATGTCTATAGGCTCCAGACTTCAGGCAGTCATTGCCAGCTAAAGGATTCTCGACAAAATATAAAAAAAATTACATTTTTTTTTTTTAATGATTATATTCATTTGTCCAATTACATTTGAGCCCCTGAAAATGGGGCACTGCTTATAAAAATGGTTGCAGTTCATAAAATTTGTACTTGATATGCTTCTCTCTGCCAATCCCTTCACTGGCTTCCCCTACCCCACAGTGTAAAATTCAAAATGCGAACCATAACCTACAGATTGCCCCCATCTACATCACCAACCTCATCTGCAGATATCGTCCTCTCCGCTCCTCCCAGGACCACCTGCTTTCTAGCTCCCTTGTTACCTCCTCCCATGCTCAACTTCAGGACTTCTCCAGAGCCTCTTCCATCGTCTGGAACTCCCTGCCCCAGTATGTCCAATCAGCCCCTACCCTGTCCACCTTTAGGAGATTCCTGAAAACTCATTTATTCAGGGAAGCCTATCCCACACCCACCTAACAACTGTCCTCGAGCCTCCCCCATCAAATCATTCTCTGCAGCTATTACCTTTTGTACCACCACCCCCTCCCTTTTAGAATGTAAGCTCTATGAGCAGGGCCCTCCTGTACCTTTTTGTATTGAACTGTACTGAAATTGTGTTGTCCCCCCTATACATTGTAAGGCGCTGTGTAAACTGTTGGCGCTATATAAATCGTGTATTATAATAATAATTTTAATTTTCTTTTTCGTTTTATTCTGGTGGCATACAGAGCCAAAAGGTATGAAAATTGTGCCTGTGTCCAAATATATATGGACCTAACTGTATATAGAACAGCATATGTATCAGGATCTATTGATCATTTTAACATATGACTTATTGTGACTTTTTCTAAAGGTGACATCTGCCCATGCATTTTCTCATCACATACTTCATTTGAATTCACCATGCTTGTGACAAGTATACTTTTAGCCTACATTATAAGAATGCGTTCTGATTTCCTGTTTTTCATGCTTTCATTTTTTTAAAGAACAAAATTCTAAATTATGTTCTATGTAGGGTGCAGCCCGGAATCCAGAAGATATGGACAGGGAAAGAAGAGAACATGATAGAGAAGAAAGGATGGGCCAGCTCAGAGGTTCTACAACTAGAGCGTTACCCCCTGGTCCTCCCACTGGTGCAGCTCCTAACCGGCTCAGAAATGGTGGAGAACCAGTAGCCTCTACTCCAGCCTCCCGAATTCAGCAGAGTGGTAAGCAAGACTTTATAAAGTGCTTTTTCTCTAATCTATTTTTCCCATTTTAATGCCCCTTTTCTTTGAGCTGTACATTTACGGGTGCTTTTAAGCAGTGAAAAAGCTGAAAATTCTATATCTGCAGAAGGTTCATGGAGTCATAATTTTTTGGTGTCAAGACCTGCAGGATGGATTCATATTTGTAGTTTTTTTCCATATAGCGTATTGAAACAATGTACACTTCCTATTGAATTTTCATATTACCAATAGCTTTTGTTATTGATATATATTTTTGGACACGTGTACATGCTGTAGGGCATTTTGCCGGAGCTTGTCACGGCATACTTCTGCAACTGATTTTGTATTGATGTTCCAGGTAATACTTCTCCCCGGGCAATCTCACGGGTTGACAGAGAGCGCAAGGTCAGCATGAGGTTACATCGAGGAGCTCCAGCAAATGTCTCTTCCTCTGATCTCACAGGGCGACAAGAAGTTTCACGAATTTCAGCGTCACAGGTGAGGCCATACACCATACAGTAATTGTGAGACAAAATTCTTTTTTTACGTTTTAATGTTAAACGTATACTGTTTTTTTTTTTTTTTGGGGGGGGGGGTTTAATGTACATCACATTTCTTTGGTGCTCAGACCAGTCTAGAGCCAGCCTTGGGGGACTTGGACCAGCATCAACCCATCATAAGGGCTACAGCTGGTGAGCACTTATGTAAATATGGGTTCAGGAATTAAACCATGCAACAACCCGAGAGATACAAGATGTCGGTGGGTGATTCGCCTACTGACACCTACCTGGAGCTTCTGAGACTTGTAAATGGTCATATGCCTAAGTGTGTTCTTATTACCCACCCTATACAACTATATCTCTGCATGACAATCTGACTATGTATCTGACTTCTGGCACCAAGGTTATACTTGGCCATAAAATGTATCGAAAATCAAGTGGTTCAGCAGGGACTGGTTGAATTTTAAATCCGACAGAAGTCCATCATTAGATTGCCATCCATGTGAACAGGCTTGTGGACAACTCTTCCTGATCAGTGGCTGCAGCTGCTGATCAGTGTATTCTGACAGTGGAGACCCACTGTCAGAATACCATACAACAGTGGGGGAGGATTCCTCATCTACCTCAGTTGTGTGGATGGGGAATCCCTTCATTTTTTCGATCAGCCCACTGACCCACACTTTTATGGCCTTTCTAGGGCAATTTAAAAATGAGCTCCTAAATTCCCAGTCCTGCTGCAGAGGTTGCAAGGGAAAGACCTTACAAGCCCCAGACCCCTGTCAGATTTTATGGTTGTTGGAGCCCTGGGTAACAGTAAAACCTTGCAGGGGTTATACACTGTTCCCATTCTACCCAAAACTGTGAAAGAGACCTTTTTATTAACCCTGAATGATTCAATTTAAATGTACTGTATATGTGATGGACTTTGAGCTCTTACTTTTGTAGTTACACACACTCCAGGTTTAATGTATGCTTGTGTCAGGAGATAGTCATTTGATAACTACATGTTCCCACACATGTAAGCCTAGGTTCACACTAATGCGGTGCAAGTTTGAGGCTGTTTTGTAGTGCAATTTCAAGGAACAGCTGCAATGTGAGTTGATGTGGTTCAGATATGATTCTGATCCTTTTTTCATGCGATTTGGATACAACTGCATTTTCTGTTCTGTCTCTCTCTTAGCAAACCGTACTAAAAATCTTGCTGGAATCTTGTTACTTTAGGACAGAAGTGATCTGCCTGCAGTTTCCGTTCAAGTCTATGGAGCATTGCATCGTACTGCATTAAGCGCACACTGGACCATTTTTCAAATCACATTTCATATATGAACCATCATTTCACTTGTCATGTGATTCCATGAGTTCTGGAGCACATCCAAAATTGCATTAGAGAACCAGGGCTAAATGTTAATCTTTAACCCATTTAGATAATCCACAAAAAACATATAGAATTCTTTCACTTGATTAGTGCTTGCAGGCCTTTTGACCATTTGTTGTTCTCTTCTGTTCAGGCCAGCGTACCATTTGACCATCTTGGAAAATGAGGGCTGCCATTGGACCAATATTTGCTTAGGTAAGTGGTTTTGTATTTTTTTTTCCCCCTTTGTTGTTTTGTTTTTTTAATTACCGGATTTATCTGCGTATAACACGCACAGGCGTATAACACGCACCCTTTCTTGCGCGGTCGTGCGACGTGGATCCCAAACAAAATTGGCGTCCTTTTTTTCCCACAAATAGAGCTTTCTTTTGGTGGTATAAACAAAAATAGAGTGACAATTTTGAAAAAAAAACACTATTTTTTAGTTTTTGCTATAATATCCCATTTGAAAAAAAAAATGTTTGTTTAGTCCGATACGTATTCTACATATTTTTGGTAAAAAAAAAAAAAATCTCATAAGCGTATAGTGCTTGGTTTGCGCAAACGTTATAACGCCTACAAAATAGGGGATAGAATTATTACTTTATTTTTTTACTAGTAAATGGCGATTTTTGTCACAACTGCGATATTACGGAGGACACATCGGACACTTTTAACACATTTTTTGGACCATTCACATTTATACAGTGAACCGTGCTATAAAAATGTGACTGACAGGGAGGGGTTAACAGTGATTGATTCACTGAGTGATTCTTACTGTGGAGGGGGAGACTGATTGGGGGGAGGTGACCGATGGTTGTCCCTATGTACAAGGGACACACCATTGGTCTCCTCTCCCTGACAGGACGTGGAGCTCTGTGTTTACACACAGAGCTCCACGTCCCTGGCTCTGTGACTGCCGATCATGGGTGCCTGGAGGACATTGCGGCCGCCAGGCACGTGCATCGGCACCTGTGTGGCGCGCGGCCGGTGGGCGTATATAGACGGCCTCCCAGCAGGACAGAGCCACCTTGCAGCCGTATATAGTCGGCCGCAGGGTGGGAAGAGGTTAAATGGTATTCTGGTTTCATCAATATACCCCAGTTTAGGCTTTTGTTTAGGAAAAGGAAAGTCTGATTGCTTGATAAGCAAAGTTAAAACAAGCATAGTAGAGGAGAATGCATCACTCCAAAAAAAGCTACATATAACATTTCTAGACGTGTGTTATCAGTGGAGATTTCCCCTCTCTTTGCTGGGTATACAGGGTATATAGATGGTAAGGATATTTAATGCGGAAAGAGTTTCCCATTGGGGCTGCAGCTGTGAAATAACTCATTATATAAAGCTTAAGTTTCATTTGTTTTTTAAAGCGGTTGTAAACTGCAAAAAAAAAATAAACCTGTAAGGCAATAGCATAAAGTGCTAGTATGCTAGCACTACTAGCACATTATGAAATGCTCACCTTGGAACAAAGCCCTTCATGGTCAGAGCCACGATGATGTCACTCTCGCGCATGCACGCAGGAGCTCTTGGTTCCGGCACAAAGCTCTGAAGTTCTGACAAAGTATGCCAGATCTTCAGAGCTGCAGGTGCCAGTGATGTGATGGCACTTTTAGGAGATAATTCATTTTATCTGTAGGTAAGCCACATTATAGGCTTACCTGTAGGTAAAAATGACAAAGCAGGGTTTACAACCGCTTTAATGTAGGTTGAGGTTGTTTTTTTTATGTGCTGTTGAGATGTTTGTTCCAGTGCGGTATAATTCCTGAAAAGTTGGCTTCCAAATGTAAGTGTCGGCATGAATTGGACTCACAATCTATAGGCTTCATGGGAAACTTCAGAAAGAACTATTTTGGATCAAGCTATTAATAAAGATCAAAATCAACATAGTGCTGTCAAACATAACCTTATTTGACTAAAGTGCATAAAGTCTGTTTGTCTATTGTATAAAAATAAAAAGGGAAACCTGGCTCAGTCTCCTGCAGAATGTTGCGCAATGAGTTTATCTTCCATATGCACACTGTGTGACTGGACTCTGGTGTTTCCTTGATTGTTGATGGCTGTGGGGGTTAAATCTGTGGAATCCAACCAAGTAGGCTGGACAGCTGATGCGGTCATACCCGTAGTCAGGGGTGAAAGCTCACTGATGTGCCATATAGACCTTTGGGACAGGGCTCAAGTCCTGTGGGAACGGAGTTCCTGCACTTGTTTCACAGCAGGAACTCGGTTCCCCTTGCAGGACTAGAGAAGCCGAGCCGCCCGAGCCAATCGTTCACTAAGTGTCGATGCCCAGCTCGAGTCACTGTCAGGGTCAGGCGAACATTGGTAATCCTTTGTTACTGGCCGCTTCCTGTATATGGATTCATCAGTAGTGTGCGGGTATTCAGTCACTTCCTCGATGTCTACTGGGAGCTTTTGTCATTGTTCCCAGGAGACATTGCGGAGGTCTGCCACGAGTTATCGCAGGATTTAGAAAGAACTTGCTTCTTTCTAAATCCCACAATAACTCGCGGCAGACCTCCGCAATGTCTCCTGGGAACAATGACAAAAGCCCCAGTAGACATTGCGGCATCGAGGAAGTGACTGAATACCTGCACACTACCCAATGAATCCATATACAGGAAGCGGGTAGTAACATAAAGGATTACTAAGGTACAGTGGATCGAATTATTATTTTTTTTTTAAAAACATGCGGTTTAGTAATTATGCATATGAGCGTATCTTTATTTTTTTTATCTTATTTTTTTTTGGTGGGGGAGTGGATCTTGGGTGGGAGTTCCCACACTTTTTTTCCCCAGGACTTGATCCCTGCCTTGGGGGGTCCTAATATCGGGTAAGCAGATATATTTGCCTAATCCTGTGGGGAGCACCGGGTGTCTTCACTGATTTGAATATTGGATTAACACACTTTCCAGTTCACTCTATGGATGTCTAGTTGGATTATTATTTTTCACCCTTTTTTTTTTCATATAATAGATGGACTTTATGCACTTTATTCAAATAAAGTTATGTTCGACAGCACTACGTGTTAATTTTATTTATTTTTCTATAAACATAGCGCAATATTGCTTTGCACATATTAGCAAAGATATAGCAACCTAAATGTCATGGAAGTTTCCGAAGCATCACCAGGTTTGATACGGCAGGCACTGGAGCATTACTATTGGGGCTTCAAGGACTCCTAGTTCTGGGGAATTATGATGTGCAAATTTTAAACCAGCTCCCATGATCACAACACCCACAAATGCTAAATGCAGAGGTGTGGGTGCAAGCTTGCAGTTCTTTACCTTAATACTGGCCCATCATTGAGTGGTGGCTTCACTGACCGGTAAGTCTGGAAAGGTGGGCAAACCCCCACTTGTGAGAGCTGGTAGAAATATGCATTCTAGAGCACTCCATAGTTTGGGTCTTCCTGGTAGCTTGAGAGTTACTGAACTGACTTGTAGCTGCCCGAAAACTGCTAATCTTTACCAGTGTTACATTACATAGAAATTGTATATGAATTAAGGCATATCGTAGTTGGTAAGGGGAGCTCACATTTTTAAGTCCTTCTTATAGGTAAATGTTATTTTCTTCTTAATTGTGGCTAGCCATAATTAAGCAAACTGCATGGAACCAAGCCACTGATTGCATGACACAAACTGCTTCAGAAGTTTGTTACACCTATAATCTGAGTAAATGTTGGTTAGTCATGAAATGTGTTATTTGGTGTTCACTAAATATTACTTTTTATCGTGTACACTCCATTCTGCCAACATTTTATTTTGCACTTATACCTCATAGATCTGTGCATCAGCTCATACATTAACCAAATGGGCACTTCTGCAAAACAAAGAATTTACGGGGTTTTGTTTACATTACTATATAGCTAGGCTGAAAAAACATTTGAGCAAAGGCCATTCAAAAAAGAGTTTGTGTACTGCCTTAAAGGTAAATTTAAATTCCCTTATCGCACATTAACACTGTTTTTTTATTTTGTTTTTTTTCTCTTCTCTCCCCAGTGTCTTCACTGTATTTCATTTTCTTTTAAAGATGAGAATTACATTTTTAAACTTTTATTTTCTGCCACTGAAGAGAGCCACACAGAAGATGCTGGTTCTGGCGCAGATATAGAAGAACTGATGCGTCGGGAGAAGGCTCGCGGCTCCACTTCCCTTTCAGAAATGTTGGCAGTCCAGGACAGCGGATGTTCTTCCTGCTTTCTCTAAACTGAACACTACATATAGATATATACTGTATATATTTTTCCTTTTTATTTTTTAGCTTACCTCCCCACATCCCCCCCCACCACCCCCCCAAAAAAAGAACTCCAACTTCACATTCTTTCCAAAATGTAAGATTTTAGCTGTACTTTATTTTTTCTATTCTATAAGAGATGGACAGAATAAGCGTGTTACCAGGAGAGGCATCTCCAGCACTGCTCTGCTGCCTTTCCCAGGCTTGGATGCCCCATTGCACCTGTCTCTCCTGTCTGCACTGACAATGGAGCAATGCATAGTTTACTTTGATTTGTAGGTCACTGAACTTTCCGGGCTAGAGAAGTGCTGGGATCTTGTTTTATTTTTTTCCCACACAGATCCACAGTGGAGGCCTATGTTGATTTTAGTACATGCCAGCTTCAGAGCACCAATATAGGAAAAGGTTTTTTTTTTTTTCTTTTAACAGAACGGGCAGAGTTTGCCCAAACAGCACTAGCTGTTGCAGCAGTTTTAGTTGTAGGTTATAATGTATTTTAGTAGTAGGTATATTGTTGGGTATCCCCCACTGTGGCTGCTAGTGATTTGATGTTGAACTCATTTGAAACAAAAACAAAAAATGCACACAGTTTTGCAACTTACTCTCTGCCCTTCTGCAGTGACTAAAGACTGAGATGGCTGCTTACTGACTTTCGATGAAGACTGTGAAGGTGCACAAGATATTTTAATGAGGGTTGTACCAGTTAGTTGGGAAAGTCCTGGCTGGTGGGATACTGAATGTTGAAGCTCCTGTCTCCCTCCATGTCCTGGACAGTGCCCATCCTGCACCACTAGATGGTGCCATGGAACTAGATCTTACCCTCCAAATTGTTTCATATTTAACAATGTTTGGTTTCTTAATTTATTTACAATATATTTACTTTCTCTTTTTTTTATTTGTGGTAACTTTTATTACTTTATAATTTAAAATAAAAAAAATGCAAAAAAATTAATTTGGGGGGGAAATACGCAACTTTTTTGGGGGGGTTTTGTACTTCTGTGTAAATATAGACTTTTTTCAGCTTTAATGTGTTTGTTAATTTGAGGTAATAAAGTAGAAAATGATAAAGTGGTTAAAACCGTGTCTGTTTTATTGCTAAAGTAATTTTAGGTATGAATCATGTACTGAAGTCAGATTAATATGTCTTGATGTATGCCAACCCATTATCTAGAAAGAACATATGCTAGAAAATAAATATTGGTGCTTTTATCAAAAACGGATCTAAAACTACCTGTATGGGGGAAAAAAGAATTGGAAAGAAATTTGAAAGAATTTTGTTGTACTTGTATTCTATTTTTCATATCCGCATTACGACTAAAATATAACAAATCCGGTTCCTGCAAATATTTGGGTTGAGTTGCCTTTTGTCTTCTGTCTAGTGTTGGGTAGTCGGCTCAACCCGTGTGTTATTTATTTTGGCCATTAAGAGATTACCATTCCTTGCTTCCTGAAAATGTGGAAAGTTTTTATTACTAAAAAAAAAACTAGCCCTTTACTTTTGATCTACATAGTGGTCTGTTAGTTTAGACATATAGGCCCAGATTCAGATAGAATTAGATTATCGTAGAGTATCAGAAATACATTACGCCGCCGTTTTTTACCTGGCTCTACGTGGAATCCAGGTAGATTTTGTCCAGTAAACGACGGCGGCGTAGTGTATTTCTCCCGTCGCAATCCATCTACGCGAGTAGGGGGCGTGAAGCATTTAAAATAGGCGCGTTCCCGCGGCGATCGAACTGCGCATGCTCCGTTCGCAAATTTCCCGCCGTGCATTGCGCGAAATCACGTCGTTACGTCGTAGTAGTGTCGTTTACGTACATTCCTATTCCCGAACGAGTTGCGTTAAAAAAAAAAAATAATAATTTTAATTCGACGCGGGAACGACGGCCATACTTTACATGGGTTACGCACTGTTGGACTAGCAAAAAGCTGCTCTAACATTACGTAGCCAAAAAATGACGTAGGCGATTGCGAGGGACACTCGTACCTTCGTGGATCGCCGTAAAAACTAATTTGCATACCCCGACTGTGAAAACTACGCGGACTCCACCCAGCGGCCGCAAAAATATCGCAACGTAGATCCGAAGGCTTACGAGGACGTAAGCCTCTTGGACCGAAGCCGCCGTATCATGGTTTGAGGATTCAAACTAGTGATACGGCGCGCAAAATTTGAAATTACTCCTGTCTAACACCAGTTAGACAGGCGTAATCGCTCTATGAATCTGGGCCATAGTCTACTGCTGCCAGGGTGCTGCAAAGCTGCAGCTACTTCAGCACATATAGGGCAAGATTCAGGTACGGAGGCTTAAATTTTTGCGGGCGTAGCGTATCTTATTTACACTATGCCGCCGTAAACTAGCGAGGCAAATGCTGTATTCACCAAGCTAAGTTGCGGCGTAGCCTAAATGGGCCGGCGTAAGCCCGGGTAATTCAAACGTGAATGAGGTGGGCGTGTTTTATGGTAACGTGACCCCACGTTTTTTACGTTTTTTTTTTTAACTGCGAATGCGCCGACCGTGGACGTATCCCAGTGCACATGCTCCAAATTATGACGCTACGACGCATTGTTTTCGACGTGAACGTAATTGACGTAAATCCCCATTCACGGACGAGTTACGCAAACAACGTAAAATCTGACGCAGTCCCGACGTCCATACTTAACATAGGATGCGCCATCTATTTGTTGGTTTATCTCTACGCCAGAAAACGCCTTGCGTAAACGGCGTAAATTCACTGCGTGGCCTGGCGTATCTCGCTGATTTACATATTCTAGGGGTAAATCAGCGAGAACGCCCCTAGCGGCCATCTTAAAAATGCAGTTAAGATATGACGTCGTAATACAATTACGCTGCTTGTATCTTGGCTCAATCCCGGCGTATCTTGTTTTCTGAATACAGAAAAAAGTTACGCGGCTTATCTAGAGATAAGCCGCGTAACTTCTTACTGAATCTGGCCCATAGTGTTATAACTTTTGTTTAGTACAATAGAACTTCATGGTAGTTCTGTTTGAATCCAATATTGTGTCAACTTGGATCTATACTCATCACTGGCAATTTTAAAGAGTCAATGGGAGGAGCAAAAACCCTTTGAACTAAAGGCACCAAAGGTGACATGAGCAACTTAAAGCGGAGTTCCACCAAAAAAAAAAGAGAATTAAGTCGGTTCCTCCAAATACTGCAGCTGCTGTCTTTTAAAATAAGGACACTTGCCTGGCCAGGGCACCCACGATGTCCTCACCTGAAGCTGACCTGTGCCTCAGCTCCCGGGTGGATGCGCCAGCATCTTCATTAAGGGAATCGGGAAATGAAGCCGCACGTGGCGTAGATTCTGCGGCGATCTATCGCCAGAAGTGGGAGCAAATACCTGTATTTGACGGGTATCTGCTCCCCCCTCCCCCTGAAAGGTGCCAAAGGAGGAACCGGATGAGCAGAACTTCCATTTTTGGGTGGAACTCCGCTTTAAGTACACTCTTTTATTTTTTTATTTCCACTAAATATAAAAATAAACCAATTAGAGGGCCCTGTACTTCTAAAATTGTTTTGAATAGTCAAATTCTCAAGCGGACCCTGATTCCCTGCATTAACAGCAAGTCCACAATCTTGTGTTCTCATGTACACTGGGTGTTAAAAATGCCACTTTTAGGAGAATTTTACTTTTTTTTTTTTTTTCTCCCTCTAAATGCCCCTAATGCCGCGCACACATGATCACTTTTTGTGATGAAAAAAATGACGTTTTCAAAAACTTCATTTAAAATGATCGTGTGTGGGTAAAACGTTGTTTTATGTCTTCAAAAAAACTACCAAAAAAAATTTCGCACATGCTTGAATTTTTTGTGTCGTTTTTCAAAATGTAATTTTTTGTGTCCTAAAAAGTGATCGTGTGTGGGCAAAATGACATTTTTAAACCCGCGCATGCTCAGAAGCAAGTTATGAGATGGAGCTTCAATGGAACAGAGTGCCGTCGAACGTGGTGTACGTCACCGCGCTTTGCTAGAGCATTTTGGAAAAACGATGGTGTGTATGCAACGTCGTTTTGGAAAATTAAGTTTGAAAAACGTTGCTTTGTTTCGTCACATAAAACATCGTTTTTTTTCATCACAAAAAAGGGATTTTTAATAACAGCTTACCTGTAAAATCCTTTTCTTGGAGTACATCACGGGACACAGAGCGCATAGTCATTACATATGGGTTATATGGGTACCTTCAGGTGTGGACACTGGTGTAATCAACTTCACAGGAAGTTCCTCCCTATATAACCCCCTCCCACTGAGAGTGCTCTAGTTTTGTAGCAAGCAATTTCTCTGAGGTTACACAATGTTCCCCAAAAAGAGGGGTGGGAGCTCTGTGTCCCGTGATGTACTCCAAGAAAAGGATTTTACAGGTAAGCTGTTATTAAAAATCCCTTTTTCTTGATCGTACATCACGGGACACAGAGCGCATAGTCATTACATATGGGATGTCCCAAAGCAATGCTCCATGAAGGGAGGGAGACCGTAAGGCCAAAAATAGCCAAACAGAAAATATATCAGGAGGTAAAATAGCTCCACCAACAGAAAAAAAGGGGCGTGAACCGGGCCACAGGATTCTATACTGCTGCCCGTAGGACCGCCTGCCCAAATGCTGCGTCCGCAGCCTTTGTGACGTCCAACTTATAAAATTTAGTAAACGTATGTACGGAAGACCAGGTTGCCGCCTTGCAAACCTGTGCCATAGAGATCTGATGGTGTGCCGCCCAAGAGGCACTCATGGCCCTCGTAGAATGGGCCTTAACTGATAAGGGCGGTGGAACGCGCTTCAGACCATAGGCCTGAAAAATCAGCTGCTTAATCCACCTAGCCAAGGAAGACTTGGCAGCCGGCTGACCCTTCTTGGGGCCATCCGGAAGAACGAAAAGCACATCTGTTTTCCGAATCTTTTCTGTAGCCTTGAGATAAACCCTCATGGCTCGGACCACATCCAAAGTATGAAGCAATCTTTCCTCTCTGGACTGGGGAGTAGGAAAGAAGGATGGTAGGACTAGGTCCTGATTCAAGTGAAAACTGGATATGACCTTAGGAAGGAAAGAAGGCTGAGGCCGCAGAACCACTCTGTCCTTATGCAGAATCAGGTACGGTTCCCTGCAAGACAAGGCTGCCAGCTCGGAGACCCTTCTGGCCGAAGCCATAGCCACCAAGAAAACCAACTTTCGGGTTAGCAGCACAAGAGGGATTTCTGTCAGAGGTTCAAACGGCTGCTTTTGTAAAGCTGACAAGACCAGATTTAAATTCCAGGGGCAGAGGGGAGCTCTAATAGGGGGATTTACATGCAAGACCCCCTGCAAAAAGGTTTTCACAAGCGAATGTGTGGCCAAAGGCCTTTGAAACCATATCGATAAGGCAGACACCTGCCCCTTTAGAGTACTAAGAGCTAACCCCTTGTCAACGCCAACCTGGAGGAATCGCAAGATCCTGTCAATAAAAAACTTGCGAGGATGCCCTCCTTGAGACTCGCACCACTCCACATAGGTTCTCCAGACTCTGTAATAGATATTTCTAGAGACTGGCTTTCTAGCTTGAATTAACGTAGATATGACTTGGGCAGAGAGGCCTCTGCCCTTAAGAATTAGAGATTCAGCCGCCAAGCCATCAAATTTAGCTGCTGTGAAGCAGGGTGGTAGATCGGGCCCTGAGACAGCAGATCTGGGCGCAGGGGGAGTGGCCACGGTGCCCTTACTGACATCCTCACGATGAGTGCGTACCAAGCCCTTCTGGGCCAGGCTGGGGCCACCAGGATCACCGGCCTGCGCTCCACCCTGATCCTTCGTAGAAGGCGGGGAATCATCTGTAGTGGAGGGAACGCATACAGGAGAGAAAACTGGTGCCAGGGGCAAACCAACGCATCGGTCCCGTAGGCCGAGGGGTCCCTGGCTCGGGATACGAATTTGTCCAATTTCTTGTTGAATCTTGTTGCCATGATGTCTACATCGGGAACTCCGAATCTTTGGCAAATCTCTTGGAATACCTGGGGGTGAAGAGACCACTCTCCCGGGAGTAACTGTTGACGACTCAAAAAATCTGCTTGAGAATTGTCTATCCCTGGGATGAACACTGCTGAGATGCAGGGTACATGGGCTTGGCCCATGAAAAAATCAGGTTTACTTCCCTTTGAGCCGCCAGGCTCCTTGTGCCCCCCTGGTGGTTTATGTATGCCACCGCCGTGGCATTGTCGGACTGTATCCTTACTGGCAGACCCTGCAGGGGAAGAGTCCAGGCGACCAGGGCCAACCGAGCAGCTCTGATCTCTAGGACATTGATGGGAAGCAGACTTTCTGCCTCTGACCACTGTCCCTGCTGGGTCCGTTTTCCTAAGATTGCCCCCCAACCTGTTAGGCTGGCATCTGTGGTTACTATTTTCCACGAGATGGGGCAAAAGGTTTTCCCTTTTGATAATTTTTGAGGGATCAGCCACCAGTACAGGCTGTGCCTGACTCCTGGGGAAAGAACTAATGGACGGTCTAATGCCTGTATGGACTTGTTCCAAGCAGAGAGAATAGCTGCTTGCAGAATTCTGGTATGGATCTGGGCATAGGGCGCTGCTTCGAAGGCGGCCACCATCTTTCCCAGCAGTCGCATGCATAGGCGAATAGTCGGCTTCTTTTTGCCTAAGACTATTTGAATCGTTTGAATCAACGACCTGATCTTCTTTTGAGGTAAAAATACCCTCTGGCATTCTGTATCTAACCGAAAGCCTAGATATTCCAACTGTCTTGTGGGTTGTAACCTTGATTTTTCTTGGTTCACAATCCACCCGAACTCTTCTAGATGCCGCACTGTGCGGACTACTGCATGATTGAGGTTGGAAGCTGAACTGTCGATAACCAGGAGATCGTCCAGGTATGCTAGGACCAAGATGCCTTCTGTCCTTAGGACGGCTAGCACCGGGGCTAACACCTTTGTGAATACCCGTGGAGCTGTTGCCAACCCGAAAGGGAGGGCTACGAACTGGTAATGACTTTGGTTTATCGTAAAACGAAGAAACTTGTGATGTGCTGGGTAAATCGGCACATGCAGATATGCATCCTTTATGTCTATAGATGCTAGGAAGTCGCCCTGATGCAGGCTGGCTGTCACTGAACGTATGGAGTCCATACGAAAGGTCTGAATCCTTAGAAAGCGATTTAGGCGTTTGAGGTCTAATATAGGCCTGACGTCGCCATTGGGTTTTGGTATAACAAAAAGGTTGGAGTAGAATCCCAGACCCCTTTCTTGGGTTGGTACTTCTACAATTACTCCTTGGAGCAAGAGGCGATCCAACGCCTTTACGAGAGAGGCCCTCTTTAACGGGTCGCTTGGAAGACTTGACCCCTGAAAATGAGGAGGGGGGATTTCTCGAAACTCTAGTTTGTAGCCTGAGGCTACTATGGACCGAACCCAAGCGTCGGGAATTCTGGCCTTCCAGACTTCGGAAAAAAACTGAAGCCTCCCCCCCACCCAAGAGAGTGGGGGCGCCCCTTCATGAATCTGACTTGATGACTGGTTTAGCCGGCTTGCGAGACCAGGGCCTCTTGTTTGCCGCGGCTTGTCCCTGTGGGCGACTATTAACTGCTGAACGCCCGGGAGGCCGTCGATACTGACAAGAAGTCGAAGGGGCCGAGCCTACAATGGCCTGTCGTTTAAACGTGGGCCCACGCGGTCTTTTCTTGACCGGTAAGGAAGTACTTTTTCCACTTGATATGGTGTGGATATATTTATCTAGGTCTTCCCCGAATAGTCTTCCCCCATGAAAGGGAAACCCTGCTAAAAGCTTTTTGCAGGGTGCCTCTGCTGACCAGTTCTTTAGCCACAAAAGACGACGCATGTGAACCATCAGTAGAGATGAACGAGATGCCTGTTGGATGGAGTCCTTAATAGCATCTATTGCAAAGCAGAGAGCCCTAGGGAATTCTGCTAATTCATGAGTATGCTGAGCCGGCATGTCCTTTAATATATGTTTTGCCTGATCCTTCAAGGCCTGACAAACACCAATGGCTGCTACTGCTGGCTGAACCATGGCACCTACTGAGGTGAAAGCTGCTTTCAGTAGGGTCTCGAATTTCTTGTCGACCGGATCCTTGAACATATGGACATTTTCAACCGGACAAGTCAGGGATTTATTCACGCAGGAAATGGCTGCGTCCACTGTAGGGAGAGCCCATTTCTTCACATATTCCTCTTCCATAGGGTAGAGAATAGAGAATCTTTTAGGAGGGACAAAGATTCTATCAGGTCGAGCCCAATCCTGGTAAATCACGTTCCGCAGAAGGGGGTGCATTGGAAAAGATGCACAAGTTAATGGAGCCTTTAAAGAACCCAATGAGGATACCTCCGGGGCTACTAGTTCTGGCACTGGAAGTTTAAAGGCAGTGCGAACCATATCTGTCAAAGACTGGATCCACAGGCCCTCCGCTTGAGAGGCCGAAAAATATTCATCTATAGTGGAATTTTCCCTGTCTGAACCGTCGGGACTTGGGTCTGCCTGATCCCCTTGTGGGTCCCGTTCCTCTGAAGAGGAGACCTCCGCATCTGAAAACCCCACACTGGGTGAGGGGGATCTAGCCCGCTTGCTACTTGGGCAAGGACGGGAAAACAACGCAGTTAACCTTTTCTCTAGCCCACACATGGTGGCTGCTAGCATTTCTTCCGTCACGTAAACGGGAATGGGTGGATCGGGGGCCGCCTCTGCCCCCAGCACCCCCAATGGCTCTTGTACTATGCCACTCGGTGTCCTGACTGGCGAGGGTGGGGCCGTAGAAGCCTGGCCCAAATCCTCTGACCCCGATGGAGACCCCTTTTGCTTTTTGGCACCTTTAGCAGCCTTGGCTGGTCCAGATCCCTTTGGAGCCATTGTACAACCTTGGGTCACCCCTATAGCCAACACCTGACTGTTGCAGCTAGGAGTAACCAATATAAGGGCAGGTATGAGGAAAAATGAAAAATAACTAATTTCTCTCTTTTTCTTTTTTTTTTTTTTTTTTACCCGTCTGGGAGGTGGCAATACTGAGGAAACCTGTGAGTATTGACACACCAATGCCCGTTAGCCGGAGTCCAAGGTAGACTCAGATACTGCTTGATCTAAGGCTGAGTCCCTTTAAGCAAAAAAACTTTTTTTTTTTTTTTCTGGTCAATAGTGGACCTAAGTCCTAGACCTGAAGATCCACAAAACCGCCACTAGGTGTCCCTGTGTGGCCAAAAGACCCAGCTGCACGCTCTGTATCCTTTCTTCCTCTGCCTCCAGGAGGAAAGACCAGCCCGAGAGAAGTTTTCCCTTTATACAGACCCTGACGCTGCTGGCCCGCCCCCCCGACGCACGCTGACGCTATAAAAGGCGGCGTGCACGCGCGCGCACACATGCGCGCACAATCGCGCGCACACACGCTGAAACCACATGGAGGAAGCAGAGCAGAGGAACAACATGGACCAGCGTTATGCAGCACCAACAGACACCAGGTAAGCACTAATCTTATTGTAGTGCACACACAGCGAGGAAGCTGTCCCCTTGGGCTTCCTAAGAAACAGGAGTTTTTTTACCAGCAATTTCCTCTTTAAAACATGTGGGGTTGCAGTATCAGTGTTAACAGGCAGACCTGGGGTGAGTAGCAAATATATAACTTACACAAGTATACATATATCTACATATTATCTGGGTAAACATTAGAATCCCATCCTGCCTCAACAGACATAGTGGAGATAGTGGCTGATGCACCAGCATACTGTTAGCCAACCCAGAATCCAGCCCTCCAAGGAGAGGCATTATAGGCAAAACCCCACTCCAGCAGGGCCCGGGTACCGTACATCTTGGCTCTGAAGCACTTCGGACGGATCCGGCTAGCTATCCTGGGTCCCGAGACCTCCGAGGGACAGCTAGACGTGACCAACACCTAAGACACTGGCGAAAAAACTAGAGCACTCTCAGTGGGAGGGGGTTATATAGGGAGGAACTTCCTGTGAAGTTGATTACACCAGTGTCCACACCTGAAGGTACCCATATAACCCATATGTAATGACTATGCGCTCTGTGTCCCGTGATGTACGATCAAGAAAAGTGATCGTGTGTACGCGGCATTAGTGTTGAAGAACAGCAAAGTTTTGACATGCCTAAGCCTAGATTAACACTAATGTGTTGCGGCAACCAGCATAACAGCGCTGGTTCCTGCATTGCTCCTCTCCCACAGGCAGTTCACACTACCTTCTGCTAATGACTGTGTCATTACATTGTTAATGACACCCTAGATCAGTTCACAGATCGCCATGCAAGCTGTGAACTCGCACAGGAATCGCATAGGTGAGAACACCCATGTGATCCGATTTGAGTGTGGGGGGAAAAAAGTCCCTGCACTTTTCTGCTGTGAATCTAATGCGAGTTTAACCATACAACTGAATGTCTGTCTGACCGCATCTCGTAGACATTGCATGTGATTGGCACCGCAGGTGAGTGAGATGTCATGTAGAGAATTTATCACATCCTGCCAATACCAATGCAATTTTTGGCATCTCCAAAACAAGTGTATAAAAGAACCAGATTATTTCACACATCTTGGACATTCAGAATTCTCCCTTTTACCCAGTGGCGTATCCAAGGTATGGCAGATATGGAAAATGCCATGGGCGCCATACGACGGGGCGCTTGTGAGTGGCTGGGCAGCACTTCTTCCCACCCAAGTCCAGGTGACTAACTGGCACTGGGATGAGGGGGCGTCCCAGGGCGCCACCGCCAGTTTGCAGCATTGGGGCTCTGAGGTCTGCAGACAGAGACCGGGATGAATTTCCTCCCCCCTCCCCTAGCAGTCACTTTCATTAGCCATCATCCTGTGGTGGAGGTCACTGTTTGATAGAACATCCCCTCGGTAGGAGGATCCTGTCTTCTTACTGCCTATGGATATGTAAGTCGGCGCCTGGGCGGGAATGGGGATGCAGCTGTCCTGTAATATGCAGGCTCCAAAGCCCCAGTGACGTCAGTCGGAGGTCGGTCCAGTCAGTCCGTGTACCATGCTTGGCACATGACAGCAGTATGGTGACCCGGAGTCCCAGCACAGACTGTTCTGCTCTCCACTGCAGGGCTCTCCTTGTCTCTCGGCTTGTAAGTAGAACCTCCTTACCCACTATGCACAGTTCCAGCACTGTGAGGGATCTAAATGTAAAGAAGGGCTCTGATAATAATGGGGGGCTCTGATAAGGGGTGCTCTGAATTTAAAAGGGGTTCTGATGGTAATCTGGGGCTCTGAGGATAATGGGGGGGCTCTAAATATAAAGGGGCTCTGATAATAATGTGGGCTCTGAATGTAAAGGGGGCTCTGATAATAATGGGGGTTCTGAATGTAAAGGGGGTTCTAAGGATAATGTGGGGGCTCTGATGAGGGCTCTGAATGTAAAGGGGGGCTCTGAATGTAAAGGGGGGCTCTGAATGTAAAGGGGGGCTCTGATGGTAAAGGGGGGCTCTGATGGTAAAGAAGGGCTCTGATGGTAATGGGGGGCTCTGAATGTAAAGGAGGGCTCTGATGGTAAAGGAGGGCTCTGAATGTAAAGGGGGCTCTGATGGTATTGGGGGTAAAGAAGTTTTAACAGGGGTGCAGTTTCAGTGCTTGCCCTAGGCGCTATTTTCACTAGATACACCTCTGCTTCTACCTACTCTATGCAGCAGTTCCGGGGTATGGTACGCCCTGTACAAGATAAAAAGTTGGGTCATTCTATGTGTTTGGAGATAGACGAGATGAAATTTTTCATTATTTGGTCACATATTTCTTCTAAATCCACATCAATATCCAGTTCCGATTTTTGTCACATTTCAGATAATAATTTTGTCTGTACTTTAGAAATAAGTCCCTTGGTATTATTTGCTTGGACTACACTGTCCAAAATGGGGACTTTGTAGTAAGAGACCGTCGGTAAGAGCTAAGTATTGGAAAAAAAAACTTTTATCCCAGCCATAGTCACTACAGAGCTGCTAAGTTTTCAGCACTCCATCCAGTATCTAGAAAATCCTTCCAAATGGTAGACAGGGGCGGACTGACCATTGAGGAACTCGGGCACTGCCCGAGGGCCCCATGCCACTAGGGGGCCCCATCAGGCTTGCCAGGCTCATTAAAACCAGGGACAGTATGTAAAAATCTGTTTTTTTTACATCTGTCCCTGATATGTCCAAAACCTACATGCTTTTGATGTGAAAATCCTGAGATTTTAGCTGCCCCGCACCTGTACTGCCACCTGGCTTGGTGACCATCTGTAAGCCTGGGGGCCCCATAATCTTCTATTGCCCGGGGGCCCCATGAGTTGTCAGTCCGCCCCTGATGGTAGACATCAGAAAAATTCCCTATTTGACCACAACAGAGTATATCTAGTATAACCCTGAATACCCAATATTATTTTAATAGACTGCCAGACCTTGTATATCAAATGTGGGGTAGGTATATTGTTTAAAGGGTGAAATGGAAGAATCAAAAAATAATGGATTACAGTTTATCAAATAATGTGCCAAGTATATCCAAAGAAGAGGTATTATTAGAGCCCCGAGTTTCCAAGATGTTGAAGTTGAGCTGCCAGGAAGTAAATCCAAGGATTTGGAACTGAAAACCCACCTTCAGCATTAGGTTATTGTAAATATTATTTAAATCTAGCTGGCTTATTCTCTCTCTATATACTTCTGCGATATCCAACAGGGCGAGTTATGTAAATACAGTAGTTGTGGCATGCATATGATTTTTCAAGAGAATGGCACAACCAGCTACGGTAAGTGGCAATATATACTTCATGTTGAGATCTACATTTCTGAAGTAGCGGTTGTAAATTTTTGGAAATATATTCCTTGGGTTGGGCAGAGATAGTCATCCCTAGATATTTAATCTTTGTATTCAGCCTAAGTTGTAATACTATAGGGGGGAGAGGGTCCTGGAGAGGATCCAATGGGAGCAATACTATACAATTTTGGCCTGTAAGAGTCAGGAGATAACAACATGTCTTTCCCTTAGATATAACCATGATTATAGCCTCTGTCATAGACTAAGAGGGACAACCTTCCCTTAAAGCAGCATTAAGGCTAGATTCACGCCTATGCATTTTTAGTGCATTTTGCATTTTCCATAGGAAACCCTGTTGAATGGACTAAAGTGCAAATCTGCAAAACACACTAAAATTGCATAGGTGTGAATCCAGCCCTAAGGTCTGTAACAGAAGGGGTAGAAGTATTTTACCACATTGGCTGCAGACTTTATTGGGGATGCCGTCTATTCCAGGGGCTTTTACTTTAGGAAGAGTCACCATAATAGTTTCCAATTCCTCTATAGTAATCTGATCATTCAACATAAGGCTTATTTATTAAATACTTTCTTCAGCTCTGTGTATACAACAGAGGATAGGGAAGTGTATGCCCAAAATGAGGGTGGTAGTGACAAAGCCCCAAGTGATCCACAATGGCTCAAAAGTGATATGGTCCAGTAAAATTATACAGAATAAAGGTGGATTAACCTCCATAGCGGTGATCCCGAGTCGGACTCGGGGTTAGTTTTTTGTGCTACGATCGGTAACCCCGAGTCAGACTCGGGCTCGCCTCGCAGCATCCACAGAGACTGTTTACTTACCTTCTCCGTGGATCCAGCGATGCATCCGCGCTGTGTGAGCGAGCGGGTGCTCGCTCGATTCACACAGCGTCTCCGTGTGCCGTCGAGCTTCGTTCCCTGCGACGTTACGACGCACGGGGACGGAGAACGGCGACAAATTCAAAAATTTAAACAAACACTATACATACAGTACACTGTAATCTTATAGATTACAGGACTGTATGTAAAAAATACACACCCCCCATGTCCCTAGTGGTCTGCCCTGTGTACTACATGTCCTTTTATATAATAAAAAATGTTCTTTCTCCCTGCAAACTGTAGATTGCCCTTAGCAACCAAAAGTGTCCCTTTATGGCAAAAATTGTTTTAGAGCAGCTAAAAAAACAGCGATAATAAATCAGAATCACTTGCAGAATTTAGCGATAGCAATTTGTGGGGAAATTCGTCATAAAAAAAAAAAAATGACAGCAGAAATTCTGCAACTGAGCAAACTTCAGTGATTTTGATTTGATTACATTATTGAATAATTTTTACTATACTTATATTATTATTTGTTATAATTTTTTATAATTATTATATTGTAATTTTTAATAAAAAAAAAAAAAAACATACCCGGGATGCCTATTAGACTCTTGTTTGGATAGATTTAAGTGAGTTATTCTTAAATGGGTAGTTCCCCCAAAAACCTTTTTTTTAACATTGATTGAGTCTCGTTTTGTTAAGGGGAATCGGGTGTTTTTTTTTTAGAAACGAAGCAGTACTTACCGTTTTAGAGATGCATCGTCTCCCACGCTTCCGGGTATGGTCTTTGGGTCTGGGCGTTCCTATTTGATTGACAGGCTTCCGACGGTCGGATACATCGCGTCACGATTTTCCGAAAGTAGCCTAACGACGGTGCGCAGGCGCAGTATAGAGCCGCACCGGCGCTCGGCTTCTTTCGGCTACTCGTGACGCGATGTATGCGACCATCGGAAGCCTGTCGGAAGCCTGTCAATCAAATAGGCACGCCCAGACCAGACGATCATACCCGGAAGCGACGGAGACGATGCATCTCTAAAACGGTAAGTACTGCTTAGATTCTAAAAGAAAAACACTCGATTCCCCTTGACATAACGAGCCTCAATCAATGTTAAAAAAAGGTTTTTGGGGGAATTACCCCTTTAAGAATTACAAGCCTACAGTATAAAACGCCAAATTCCCTTGCAAATAATGGTACCGCTTTCAGCACCTAAAATCTGAAAGAATCATACCGCCAGGGAGGTTAAGCACCTGGACCAGATTGGCATCCATGCACGAATTGAGCTCTGTAATTTCGAAGCCATTGTATTTAATTTTTAGGGACTCAGTAATGATGGGAATAGTACCACTGGATTGGCGCAGGGCCAATGTGGTGCCTATATTTAAAGGATCGCTAAAGAAAACAGCTGTCATTACTGTGTGTCTAAAACTCCTCAACCAATCAGATTCATTTAAAAAAAAAAACACTGCCTGTATTTGTTTTTGTTCTGTGTGTCTCTACTTCACAGAAACATGAACATGAAACCAGTTTAAAAGTGAAACTAAACTGCAGGCACATTATATGATTGATTTTTATCTATTTTTAATCATTTTTAAAAGGAATCAGTTAACTTTTATGCCAGTGTTTTTCAACTCCAGTCCTCAAGGCACACCAACAGGTCAAGTTTTCAGGATTACCCTCAGATGAAATGGCTGTGGTGATTACTAAGGCAGTGAAACTGATCAAATCACCTGTGAAAAATAATGGAAAGCCTGAAAACATGACCTGTTGGTATGCCTTGAGGACTGGAGTTGAAAAACACTGCTCTATACCCTGAAAACAGTAATTTCAGCAAAACATTTTTTTCCTTTAGTGACCCTTTAACCACTTTTTCCCATGTAAGAAATGCAAGGTATGTAAACATAATACTTTGGGGAGACTCAAAACCACCCAGTTCACCTCAAAAGTGACTAATGGGCAATACAAAATTAAGAATTTCTGTACGTGCGAGACCAAGTATGTCGTGTATCTTATTACTTGTCCCTGTGGGATGCAGTATGTTGGCCGCACGACCCGTACATTCTCAGTTCGTGTGGGTGAGCATATATCCCTTATAATGAGTGGGGATACTAATCATACGGTCCCTAGGCACTATAAACAGTATCATAATAAGAACCCTAGTGGCACTCAATTTGTCATTATTGACAGATATATACCCCCCTGGAGAGGGGGGGCCTAAGGTTAGAGGAGTTTCAAGACTAGAAACCTTTTGGATCTATGATCTCCAGACGCAACGTCCATTAGGTATGAACGTAGATTGGGATGTCAATGCGTTCATTGACATGTCCTAGATCTGTGATCTATTATCAACTTTATACATAAGCTATAGTCATGTGACTTCTTATTGGGTAACTAATATGGTTATATAGAGGATGAGAATTTTTTCCTTTTCTGTCTATTTTATATTTTCCTTTTTTAATCCATTTTTACTATACTGTAATATAAGCTATTTTGTTACATGTTCCAATTACATTCAATATGTATATATATTTACCTATACTGGGAGTCCAACCCATTTCTATGCGCGTTCTCCATTTTTGGTTCAACGTGCTACTTTGTTAATTTTTAATTTTTTTTTATTATATCTTCGTCGGGTTTAGTTGAACGAGACATAGATATGTACATTTCTGTATATTATTCGTTGTCTACATGTATAGTTGTATGGCTGTTTACGCATATCTCCACTATCAAGTGGGTATGTGTAAGATTATAATTTCTTTATCGTACATCACGGGACACAGAGCGCATAGCCATTACACTTGGGTTATATGGGTACCTTCAGGTGTGGACACTGGTGTAATCAATTTCACAGGAAGTTTCCTCCCTATATAACCCCCTCCCACTGGGAGTGCTTCAGTTTTTTCGCCAGTGTCTTAGGTGTTGGTCACGTCTAGCTGTCCCTCGGAGGTCTCGGGGCCCAGGATAGCTAGCCGGATCCGTCCGAAGTGCTTCAAAGCCAAGGTGTACAGTACCTGGGCCCTGCTGGAGTGGGGTTTTTGCCTATAATGCCTCTCCTTGGAGGGCTGGATTCTGGGCTCCAGTGCCTTAGTCTCTTCCAAGAACTAAACGCTACTGATGCCAGGATGCTATATAGGTCCAGGGGTGTGGGTTCCTTAACACAGGACCCCGGTCCCTGAAGGTCCAAGACAATACCCACGGAGATGGGGGAAGGCTGGGCCTCTTGCATTTTGCAATACCCTGCGGCGTGGAGCAGGTAAGAGGGAACCTGCGGGACTTGGTTCGACAGTAGGTATCCCCCTGGGGGTTCTGGGTTGGCTAATGGTATGCTTGTGCATCAGCCACTATCTCCACTATGTCTTTTGAGGCAGGATGGGATGTACTAATGTTTACCCAGATAACATGTAGATATATATATGCTTTTAAAGATATGTATTTTGCTACTCCCCCCAGATTTGCCTGTTAGCATGATACTGCAGCCCCACGTGTATAGAGAGGAAGTGCTGACAAAACTCCTGTTTCCTTGGAAGCCTAGGGGGACAGCTTCCTCTATGTGTGCACTACAAAGATTAGTGGCTTACCGGGTGTCTGTGTTACTAGCGCTGGTCCAGGCTTCTCCTCTGCTCTCTGCTTCCTCCATGTTGGTTTCAGCGTGGGGGGGGGCGGGGGAGCGCGTGCGCGCCGCCTTTTACAGCGTCAGCGGGCGTGGGGGGGGGCGGGCCAGCAGCGTCAGGTCTCAGATAAAGCAAAAAAGCATTTCCTGGCTGGTCATTCCCTCCTGAGAGCAGTGGAGAGTGAGGACATAGAGCGCGCAGCTGAGCCAGTTCTGGCTACCAGTGACACCCAGTGGTGGTTTGTGGATCTTCAGGTCTGGACTTAAAAGTCCACACTGACCAGAAAAAAAAAAAAAGATTTTTTTCTTAAAGCCTTAGATCTGGCAGTATCTGAGTCGGTGCAACCTTGGACTCCAGCTAACGGGCATTGGTGTGGCAATACTCACAGGACTTTCCTCGGTATTGCCGCCTTCTCAGGCGTATGAAAATTTAGATTTTTTTTTACCATAGCCTGTCCTTATTAATGTTTCACTTCTAGCTACAACAGTTGGGTGTTGGCTGTAGGGGTGTCTCAAGGTTGTGCAATGGCTCCCAAGGGATCAGGACCAGCTAAGGCTGCAAAAGGTGCCAAAAAAGTAAAGGGGTCTCCAACGGGGTCAGAGGATTTGGGCCAGGCTCCAGTGGTCCCACCCTCACCAGATAGACCACCGAACAGCATCGTGCAGGAGCCATTGAGGGTGCTAGGGGCAGAGGCGGCCCCCAATCAACCCATTCCCGTTTATGTTACGGAAGAAATGCTAGAATCCACCCTGGGTGGGCTAGAGAAAAGGTTAACTGCTTTAATTGCCCGCTCTTTGCCGGGTGGCAAACGGGCTAGATCCCCGTCACCTAGAACGGTGTGTTCGGATGCAGAGGTCCTCTCTTCGGAGGAATTGGACCCACAGGGGGATCAAGCGGACCTGAGTCCTGACGGGTCAGACATTGAAGATTCCACTATAGATGAAATTTTTTCGGCTTCTCAAGCAGAGAGTCTGTGGATCCAGTCTCTGACGGATATGGTTCGCACTGCTTTTAAACTTCCAGTGTCAGAACAATTAGCCCCCGCGGTATCCTCTTTAGGTTCCTTGAAGGCACCATTGAGTGGTGCGTCTTTCCCGGTTCACCCCCTTCTGGAGAGCGTGATTTTTCAGGATTGGGCTCGACCTGATAGGATTTTTATCCCTCCTAAAAGGTTCACCATTCTCTATCCTATGGAAGAAGAATTTGCAAAGAAATGGGCACTCCCTACCGTGGACGCAGCCATTTCCTGCATAAATAAATCCCTGACCTGTCCGGTGGAAAATGTCCAGGTGTTTAAAGATCCAGTCGACAAAAAATTGGAGACCCTACTGAAGGCTTCTTTTACCACAGTAGGTGCCGTGGTTCAGCCAGCAGTGGCAGCCATTGGCGTTTGTCAGGCTTTAAAGGATCAGACTAAACCGATATTAAGGGATATACCGGCTCAGCAAGCTCGTGAATTGGCTGACCTCCCAAGAGCTCTCTGCTTTGCAGTAGATGCTATTAAGGACTCCGTTCAACAGGCGTCCCGTTTATCTCTGCTGTTGGTTCATATGCGTCGCCTTTTGTGGCTAAAAAACTGGTCAGCAGAGGCACCCTGCAAAAAGCTTTTAGCAGGATTTCCCTTTCATGGTGGGAGACTATTCGGTGAAGACCTAGATAAATATATCTAGACCATATCAAGTGGTAAAAGTTCTTTCTTGCCTGTCAAGAAAAGATCGCGTGGGCCCGCATTTAAGCGACAGGCCTTCGCAGGCTCGGCCCCTTCAACTTCCCGTCAGTATCGACGGCCTCCCGGGCGTTCAGCATTTAATAGCCGCCCACAAGGACAAGCCACGACAGGCAAGAGGCCATGGTCTCGCAAGCCGGTTAAACCAGTCCTCAAGTCAGATTCATGAAGGGGCGCCCCCACTCTCTTGGGTGGGGGGAAGGCTTCGGGTTTTCTCCGAAGTGTGGAAGGCCAGAATTCCCGACTCTTGGGTAAGATCCGTGGTAACCACGGGCTACAAGCTAGAGTTTCGGGAAGTCCCCCCTCCTCATTTTCAGGGGTCAAGTCTTCCAAGCGACTCATTAAAGAGGGCCTCTCTTGTAAAAGCATTGGATCGTCTCTTGCTCCAAGGGGTAATTGTAGAAGTACCAACCCAGGAATGGGGTCTGGGATTCTACTCCAACCTTTTCATAATACCAAAGCCCAATGGCGACGTCAGGCCTATCTTGGACCTCAAACGCCTAAATCGCTTTCTAAACATTCAGACCTTTCGTATGGAGTCCATACGTTCGGTGGCAGCCAGCCTACATCAAGACGACTTGCTAGCATCTATAGCAGGGGTGTCAAACTGGCGGCCCTCCAGCTGTTCCGAAACTACAAGTCCCATCATGCCTCTGCCTGTGGGAGTCATGCTTGTAACTGTTAGCCTTGCAATGCCTCATGGGACTTGTAGTTTTGCAACAGCTGGAGGGCCGCCAGTTTGACACCCCTGATCTATAGACATAAAAGATGCGTATCTGCACGTGCCGATCTACCCGGCACATCACAGGTTTCTTCGTTTTATGATAGATCACCGCCATTACCAGTTCGTAGCCCTCCCTTTCGGGTTGGCAACAGCTCCGCGGGTATTCACAAAGGTGTTAGCCCCGGTGCTAGCCGTCCTAAGGACAGAAGGCATTTTAGTCTTGGCATACTTGGACGATCTTCTGGTTATCGACAGCTCAGCTTCCAACCTCAATCAGGCAGTAGGTCACACAGTTCAGCATCTAGAGGAATTCGGGTGGATTGTAAACCTAGAAAAATCGGTATTGAAACCCACAAAGCAGTTGGAATATCTAGGCCTTCGGCTAGATACAGACTGCCAGAGGATAATTTTACCTCAAGCAAAGATCAGATCAATAGCTCAAGCAGTTCAAGTGATCTTAGGCAAGAAGAGGCCGACTATTCGCCTATGTATGCGACTGCTGGGGAAGATGGTGGCCGCCTTAGAGGCTGTGCCCTACGCCCAGATCCATACCAGATATCTTCAGGCAGCCATTCTCTCTGCTTGAAACAAGTCCATTCAGGCGTTAGATCGTCCGTTAGTGCTCTCCCCGAAGGTCCGGCGCAGCCTGTCTAGAAGAACAGACCCAGCAAGGGCAGTGGTCGGAGGCAGAAAAACTGCTTCCCATCAATATCTTGGAGATCAGAGCTGCTCGGCTGGCCCTGATCGCCTGGACTCTCCCCCTTCAGGGTCTGCCAGTAAGGATACAGTCCAACAACGCCACTGCGGTGGCATACATAAACCACCAGGGGGGCACGAAGAGCCCAGCAGCCCAAAGAGAAGTAAACCTGATTTTCTCATGGGCCGAAGCCCATGTACCCTGCATCTCGGCGGTGTTCATCCCAGGGATAGACAATTCTCAAGCAGATTTTTTGAGTCGTCAACAGTTGCTCCCGGGGGAATGGTCTCTTCACCCCCAGGTATTCCAAGAGATTTGCCAAAGATTCGGAGTCCCAGAGGTGGACATTATGGCAACGAGATCCAACAAAAAGTTGGACAAATTCATATCCCGAGCCAGGGATCCCTCGGCCTACGGGACCGATGCCTTGGTTTGTCCTTGGCACCAGTTTTCTCTTCTGTATGTGTTCCCTCCACTGCAGATGATTCCCCGCCTTCTACGGAGGATCCGGGTGGAGCGCAGGCCTGTGATCCTGGGGGCCCCAGCCTGGCCCAGGAGGGCTTGGTACGCACTCATCGTGAAGATGTCAGTCGGGGCGCCGTGGCCGCTCCCCCTGCGCCCAGATCTGCTGTCTCAGGGCCCAATCTGCCATCCTGCTTCACAGCAGCTAAATTTGACGGCTTGGCGGCTGAATCCCTAATTCTTAAGGGCAGAGGCCTCTCAGATCAGGTCATATCTACGTTGATTCAGGCTAGGAAACCGGTCTCCAGAAATATTTATTACAGAGTCTGGAGAATTACAGAGTGTGGAGTGGTGCGAGTCTCAAAAATGGCATCCTCGAAAGTTTTTTATTGACAGGATCTTGCGATTCCTCCAGGTTGGCGTTGACAAAGGGTTGGCTCTTAGTACTCTAAAGGGGCAGGTGTCGGCTTTATCAATATGGTTTCAAAGACCCTTGGCCACCCATTCGCTTATGAAAACCTTCTTGCAGGGGGTCTTGCATGTGAATCCCCCTATTAGAGCTCCCCTCTGCCCCTAGAATTTAAATCTGGTCTTGTCAGCTTTACAAAGGCAGCCGTTTGAACCTCTGACAGAAATCCCTCTGGTGCTACTAACCCGAAAGTTGGTTTTCTTGGTGGCTATGGCTTCAGCCAGAAGGGTTTCCGAGCTGGCAGCCTTGTCATGCAGGGAGCCATACCTTATTCTGCATAAGGACAGAGTGGTTCTGCGGCCTCAACCTTCTTTCCTTCCTAAGGTCATATCCAGTTTTCACTTGAATCAGGACCTAGTCCTACCATCCTTCTTTCCTACTCCCCAGTCCAGAGAGGAAAGACGGCTTCATACTTTGGACGTGGTTCGAGCCATGAGGGTCTATCTCAAGGCTACAGAGAAGATTCGGAAAACAGATGTGCTTTTTGTTCTTCCGGATGGCCCCAAGAAGGGTCAGCCGGCTGCCAAGTCTTCCTTGGCTAGGTGGATTAAGCAGCTGATTTTTCAGGCCTATGGTCTGAAGCGCGTTCCACCTCCCTTATCAGTTAAAGCCCATTCTACGAGGGCCATGAGTGCCTCCTGGGCGGCACACCATCAGATCTCTATGGCACAGGTTTGCAAGGCGGCAACCTGGTCTTCCGTACATACGTTTACTAAATTTTATAAGTTGGACGTTGCAAAGGGTACGGACGCAGCTTTTGGGCAGGCGGTCCTACGGGCAGCAGTATAGAATCCTCTGGCCCGGTTCACGCCCCCTTGTTTTTCTGTTGGTGGAGCTATTTTTTCTCCTGACAATGTTTTTATTTGGCTATTCTTGGCCTTACGGTCTCCCTCCCTTCATAGAGAATTGCTTTAGGACATCCCAAGTGTAATGGCTATGCGCTCTGTGTCCCGTGATGTACGATAAAGAAAAAAGGATTTTTCATAAACAGCTTACCTGTAAAATCCTTTTCTTGAAGTACATCACGGGACACAGAGCTCCCACCCCTCTTTTGGGGAACATTGTGTAACCTCGGGAGAATTGCTTGCTACAAAACTGAAGCACTCCCAGTGGGAGGGGGTTATATAGGGAGGAAACTTCCTGTGAAATTGATTACACCAGTGTCCACACCTGAAGGTACCCATATAACCCAAGTGTAATGGCTATGCGCTCTGTGTCCCGTGATGTACTTCAAGAAAAGGATTTTACAGGTAAGCTGTTTATTAAAAATCCTTTTTTTTTACTTTGTCACATTTTTATATTTATTGGTTCAGTTTGTTTGATCTGTGGGTCATCCATGAAACAGCGATGTAAATTTTTATTTATCTATTTTTAATTCTTTGGACATCATGACATTTTTCTATTCCATATATACCCCACAGGAGGAGTTTTGAAATATAAACATCTTCCTTCATTTTGTATGGAATACTTATGTCTTAGCATACTATCCGATATAGTCCCTAATGTGCACAGAGTGCGTCCCATTATGTCTCTGAGAAATTGTTTTCCGGGTTAACTACCCGGAGCGCAAGTGGTCATTATGTTCCGCGTTAAAGATTTGGAACGCATGCCTCAACGCTGGATATCCGGGTATAGCGTTCCATTGCACTCTGAGATGGAGGTGTGGAACGCACATTCCACCACTCATGTTACATTTCGAGTTCACATGACCTGTACGGGCATAACAGAGACTTCCGTGGCGCACCGGAAGTGACATCATCTGGAACGCATATTCGGTGTGAAATCGAGGCGTGGAACGCACGCCTCGACTCCATGTTGTTGCAACCAGGAAGTGGACACTAATCAACAAGCTGCGTCCGTTTTTCAACACAGGTGGGCTTGGCTCCTACTATAGGGGTTTTTATCTATTTAAGTAAGTGGGTTGCAGTTGAGTCACCCCTTGACAACGTGTACTGACACGAAACGCGTCGGGATGACTCTACTGCCGCCATCTATATCTTTATGCGCTGTGTACTGCTTCAATTGTAAGTGCATTTGCCTATTAAATTTTACATTTAGTTACAGTATCGCACTATGTTGCTCCTTCTTTTTCCTTCTCTGGTATTGTCACTGCAAATATTGTCGAGAATCGGTCATACACCTTTATAGTTGGTATCCATATCGGTCTGGACAAGAGTGGTTATTCTACGTCTGGAGAGACCCCTAGGACACCTGTTCATTACAAGCTTGTCTGACTCGCAAAACGTATGATTTTCTGAGTCCGACATTTCTGGTAAGCCTGCATCCTCATCGGTGGAGGGTTCTTCACATTGGAGTCACATTGGAATTGATTTGTCACTTATATCACTTTCTTCTGGAACTCTACCTCTATACAGCTAATTCCAGTGGACTTATTTGTCTTTTTTCATTTATGATGTGGACTTTTACACCTGGTGCATTAATTTTCTGTATAATTAGATTCTGTATTGCTTATTATGTGTTGTAATTGCACGTCAGTATAATTGCATTTTTCATGTTTGTTTAGCGCGACACTTTTCCAACATTTTGTTCACAATCACTTGATACGTTTGACGGCGGGCGGGATACTCTATGTTCCTGACAGGACGTGATATGTATTCCTGTCACTTTAAGCAGCTAGGGGCGCGCACGCGCACCCATCGCGTCACTTAGAACACCGTGCGTGTGTCGGGCACACGTGATTGCCTACAATTGAGCTGGGAGGTGGAGCTCTGTGTGTAAACGTCCCTGTCAGGGAGAAAGGAGACCGAATTGTGTCCCTTGTACATAGGGACACAATTGGTCACCTCCCCCAGTCACCCCCCTCCCCCTACAGTTATAACACACCTAGGATACACATTTAACCCCTTCCCCGCCACCTAGTGGTTAACCCCTTCCTTGCCAGTTACATTTATACAGTAATCAATGCATATTTATAGCATTGTTCACTGTATAAATGTAAATGGTCCCAAAAATGTGTCAAAAGTGTCCGATGTGTCCGCTATAATGTCCCAGTCCCGAAAAAAATCGCAGATCGCCGCCATTTCTAGTAAAAAAATAAATAAATAAAAAAAAATCATAATTGTCCCCTATTTTGTAGGCAATATAACTTTTGCGCAAACCAGTCACTATACGGTTATTGCGATTTTTTTTTACCAAAAATATGTAGAAGAATATGTATCGGCCTAAACTGAGATAATTTTTTATTTTTTTTTTTAAATGTGATATTTATTATAGCAAAAAACAAAAAATATTGTGTCTTTTTTCAAAATTGTTGCTCTTTTTTTGTTAATAGCGCAAAGAATAAAAAACGCACGGCGATCAAATACCACCAAAAGAAAGCTCTATTTGTGGGGGAAAAAAGGACGTAAATTTTGTTTTGGGAGCCACGTCGCACGACCGCGCAATTGTCAGTTAAAGCGACGCAGTGCCCGAAGCTAAAATTTTGTCTGGGCAGGAAGGGGGTGTAGGTGCACAGTAGGCAAGTGGTTAAAAAGGGAACAAAGTCTTTACCAAGTAACTATAGACCTGTTAGTTTAACTTCTATAGTTGGGAAGATACTGAAGAGTTTAATAAAAGACCACATAGATGAGTTCATGCTGGAAAAAAACGATTTGGCATGGATTCATGAAAGACAGAAGTTGTGAGACAATCCTGATTTCTTTTTATGAGGAGGTCTTGGATTTTGCAAAAGCGTTCAATACAGTTCTGCACACACGGCTCATGTGTAAGGTAAAGTCTTCAGAATTCCAGAGAGTAGTGGTTAATGATTCTTGCTCTGAATGGTCTAAGGTTATCAGTGGTGTACCCCAAGGTTCAGTGTTGGGACCCTTACTTTTTAATATCTTTACAAATAATATTGGGTGGTCTGGGATCAAAAGTAACATTTCTGTCTTTGCAGATGACACCAAGCTACGCAGTGGAATAACATCCTTACAGGATGTCTCCAATTTACAAGCTGACCTCAATGCATTTAGACCCAAGTAACAGTTAATACCTCCAAAAATAGAACAAAAATACCAAAAAAGAGAAAAAAAAGGGGGGGGGAATCGGGTATAGTCTCCTCAGGGACAAGATGGAGAGAGCTCATTCTTAACTCAGCTGGACTCGCTCCTTAGGCTCTGTATGAAAAATGAAAAAAGCAAACGTTTTTAAAACCATCTGTGCAGAAAATATATAAATATAAAGACTGAAGATCAGGGGAGAGACAAAAAAAAAAAAAACTCATCTCCCCAATCTCCAGCCTAGCTTTTACACAATGGCTATTTGTGATCTATGCCCTATCGATATTTGTGAACGTTTCTCAGCACAATTCCATCCCTCAAAAGAAAAAGGGGGGGGGGGAGACAAAGGCAAGTATAACAACTCTTTCCCCTTCCTCCTATATACAGTTCAAAAGTGCCTTGTCAGATTAGTTATTATTAAGAGTCATTTGCCACCAATGAGCTTTGAAGGAAACAACATTAAATATTGCAAGAGTAATCTTTGCAGTCTCTTCTTAATATCTTGAAATCTACTTTGCTGCTTTTGGACTAGTGGAGAGAAGTCAGAAAAAAAAACACAACTTTCTTTATCGTACACCATGGGACACAGATCCATTCATAACATAATGGGGTTAAGGGTCACTAGCGGTGATTGGACACTGGCACAACCAATTGAAGACAGTTCCCCTCCATATAACCCCTCCCATCAGGGAAGTACCTCCGTTTTTTCACCAGTCTCTAAGGCAGTGGTTCTCCACCTGGGGTCGGGACCCCCTCAGGGGTCAAATGATGATTTGCCAGGGGTCACCAAATCCTGGGCTGTTCCCAACTGTTTTGCGGCTGCCCAGCTGGGCTGTTCCTGGAGCCCATGGCCACATACTCAGTCTCTTCACAGCCGCACATTCAGTTCACGGCATGGGGGGCAGAGACTAGAGGTAAGTAAACTGGTAAGGAATGCACAAGCACTCTAGTGAGTGGGGCACGGGGTGCGTATGGGGCTGTGTATTAATTCCCTTTAAATAAAGCTCTATATTAGGCCATCTTGGTACACTTTTTTCTAACAATGGGGGTTTCCCCCCCTGGGTTTTTTTTTTTTCTCTCTTCTCACATATAATCGTATACATGGAGAGGTCAAATTTGCCACTATTTAAATAATCACTAACCACATGATTAATTTTGGGGGTATTAATAAGACATGGGATCAACACTAACACTACCTTAACTCTCCCCCCCCTCTTTTTTTTTATATATATATTTTTTTCCTCCTCCTACCGGGTGCCTCCTACACCCTTATGCCGCGTACACACGGTCGTTTTTTGCGATGAAAAAAAACGACGTTTTTTAAAACGTCATTTAAATTGATCGTGTGTGGGCAAAACGTTGTTTTTTGTCTTCAAAAAAACGACCAAAAAAAATTCCAACATGCTTGAATTTTTTGTGTCGTTTTTCAAAACGTCATTTTTTGTTTCACAAAAAGTCACCGTGTGTAGCAAAAACGTTGTTCAAAACAACGTTTTTCAACCCGCGCATGCCCAGAAGCTAGTTATGAAGCGAGCTTCAATGGAAAAGAGTGGTGAACGTAACCTCGCTTTTTGTGAAAAAACGATGGTGTGTATGCAAAATTGTCTTTGAAAAGTGACGTTTCAAAAACGTCGTTTTTTACTTCACAGAAAACGTCGCTTTTTTTCATCGCAAAAAACGACCGTGTGTAAGCGGCATTAGGGAAATTCCTCTCTATCTACGCATACTAAGCTAATCTGGATAGGCTGGGAAAAGGAATAGAATTTATTAATAATTAATTCAGGAAAATAATACAGTGGGATAAAGGCACAATAGAGTAGGACAGGACCTCGGGAACATGGGGCCTCTTATATACTTTCAAATATAGGTAGGTAAGATAATACGTTGATACTGGTTTTAAATGGGGTAGGGAAATGAAATGTTCGTATTTGAAGGGTATAATATATGTATGCACGATGACGGTTTTGTAACGAATTGAAATGAAAACTAAATAAGAGATTTTGTTAAAAACTGGTGAGGAATGTGAGGTGGAAGGGGGTGGAGGAGACCTGATTTCAGCATAGGTGTTACTACTACAAGACACCACTAAGTCAGAGACACAGTGAGTAACAATACCTTTGATTATAGTTGCCGTTAAAAATCCCCACTACAGTTCTCAGATCAACAGATGACTTTAAGCAAGAGCATCTAAGTTGGCTGAACAGAACTCCCCCCAGCATTGCCACTCATCCCATCCCCCCCCACTAGGGAGTAAAAGAAGGAATAAAAATAGGGAATACATGGTAGGGAGGGAAAAAGGTGAGGAAGAAAGAATAAAGGGAGAAAGAATAAAGGGAGAAAAAGAGAGGGATGGGTGAAAAAAAAAATAAGAGATTAGGATAGAGAGAGATACAAGGGAAAGAAAGGAGAACAAAGAGAAAGAGTGGTACATCCTAAAATGTACCATATGAGGTTTTAATACTGTACAAGTGGAGGGGACTCAGGGAGCGCCACGCTACGAAAATAATTTTACTGTTAGGGGTCCCCACAACTTGGGAAATTTTTATCAAGGGGTCACCGCACTAGTAAGGTTGAGAACCACTGCTCTAAGGGGTTGGACGCGTGTAGGATGTGCGAAGGAAAGCTCTGCCAAAAAGACCCTCTGGGGGTCTTTTTGGCCGCTTCTCTCCTCCAGACGCTGGGCAAGTACGCCACAGCACAGTCAATATCAAGCAGGGGGAGGCTTCCCCTCGCCCCAGGACAGCTGCCATTTGCCCTAGGTCAGGGGCGCTCTTTATCGGCGGTGGGAGGCGGAGAAGCAGGATCTCAAGGCCGGCAGCTCTTCCTTTGGGACACAGCAGCATTTAGGGGGCACGTAAGCTCCCAAGAGAGACACCTACTCCATGGCATGAAACTGTGTGCTTAAGTTGTATACTTTATGTAGATGGCTAAACTGAGCACAGTAGTATATGCATTGTGGTACCTCGACCTGTTGCTTAGTAATATGCCTTCCCTTAGAAGGAATTCAGGGACTAAGAAAGACAAGAAAGCACCGCCGCCTGAGACAGGGGGCTTTAGCCGTGCCTGCTCTGTACCTTCCTCCCCTGTAAATTTTGACGTACCTATACAGGAGGAGCCATTGCTACTATCGGGTGTAATAATTTCTCCGGTGGCACCTGGGCCTGCATATATCACTGAGGACACTTTTCCCTGCAGCCCTGGAAAAATTAGAAGGGAAGATCGCTACACTATTCGCAAAGTCCTCGCAAAAGGACAAAAAGTGAAGCAGATCTCCTTTGGTGGTTATAGATCCACTTTCAGAAAAATCTGAGGAGGAGAAGGATGAGGTAATGCCTACAGAGGACAGAGATGAGGAGTCGGATGGATCAAGGATATCAGAGGAACCCATCTCTGCTTCCCAGATGCTAAGGTCACAGGTACAATGTTATGCTGAAACCTCCTTGGGTTCATTAAAATCCAGTGCCCCAGACGACGTCAATTTTTTATGACGAAACGTACGTCGGGAAGGTGACGTGCTGACGTTTTTCTGACGAGACGATCCGAGTGACACGGGCGTTCGTGTAAGCCGGCCGGCTTTCATATCTTTATGTTTTAATTCTTTCTGTAACATGTAAGTGCAACCTTTATTAAACCTTTGAAGACTTTTCTAAGCATACTTCACTATGTGGGCTATTTACTTGTTTTCGGTGCACTGCTGACATCTGGAGGATCTACAATACACCCTGACATCAGCTGCTCCACTATAATCCCTGAATCAAGGCTTTCTTTTCTATGCGGTTACTTATTTGGCTTCTGGTAAGCCTTCAATTTATTTTGGTGACACGGTGGTGGTGTTATTTTAAGTCACAACTATGGACAGTAATATCCTATTTTTAGTACCGTTTTTTATGTGCTGTTTGACGTACTTCACTATGTTCATTTAAAACCTTTTTTTGGGCAATCAACTGCTGACTCATCTGGAGCTACCCACAACCTTTTTTCCTGCCTTATTAACCTACTGTGGACTCCTAAAGGCCCTGGCTGGGTTGTAGCCGCAAGCGCGTTATGCTTGCCTTCTGGTAAGCCTCCATTGTTTATCACACTCACAGTTTGGTAGCAGATATATGCATATTTCTTTCCTAGAACCGCCCAATAAGGACGCTTCAACGATTTTTGGTTCATCATCCACACTCTCTTGATTTATATTAACCATTTGAGCACATTGGACTTTAGATCCACACTAAGATATATTTTTTTTGCACATGGTTTAAAAACCATTTGTTCATCACTCTTTATTTTTATTTTATATATTTATTTATTTTCTTTATTAGCGCAACTTCAATTTTTTTCTCATTAAAATCCATGCAGGGTGCATGCTCTTTTCCGGTTCATCCGTTATTAACCACTTGAGGCCCACACTATAGCCGAATGACTGCTACAGCCCAGACCTGAAATTCCAACAGGACGTCTTTTGAGGTATTTTAGCTGCCTGGAACACTTATACATCTATCACGTATACATCTATCTAAAGTCAATACACTTTTACACACAGTAATGTGTCGGACATTACATTAACATTATTCACAGGATATATGTAACTTTGTGCTTGCACTTTATTAGGTTAAATTTAAATATTTTTATAATATACATTCATTACTTCTCAATATAGTAGTCTCTTCACCATCACTTTATGATGTCCGCTGGACTCTATGGGGCAGATTCACGTAGATCGGCGCATTATCATTCCGGCGTAGCGCACCACTTTTCCGTTAGACTTGCGCAATCTAGCCGCGTAATCCGGCGATTCACGTAGCTTTTACGCAAGAGCTTGCGCAAACGTAAGGTTTTTTCCGTAGGCGTAAGGAGGAGTAATACAAATTGGGAGGGACGTGGGCGTGTTACATTGAAATGAGCCGTGACCCCATGCAAATGAAGGGCCGGCCGACTCGCGCATGCGCGCGTGAAGGAAACCATGTCAGCTCCGTTGTGCGCATGCTCACAACTCGGGAGCGGCGCAATCATTGAAATTGGAAATGGACTAGGGCAATGTTGTGAACTACGCAGACAGCATAAATAGACACACACAAACGCCCTTCCATTGCAAAAGTACATCCCTTTGTGTCCCTTCCCATTGAATCAAGTGCTTTTGCTCTGTTGTTCGTTAGCGTGTGTTTTGTAGTTGTCAGATTAGTGTTCTGTGTGATCTTGTGCTTGTTGGTAGTTTTGTGAAAGTGTATTTTGATAAGTGTTTGAGACTGTTTGTTTGATTGATAGATTTCTGAGCGTTTGTTTTCTTGCTTTTTTTTTTCATCTGATTTTTTTGTGTGTGTTTCTTGCTGAGTGCTAGTGTGATTTTTGGCTGTTCTTTTTCTCTTTGTGTGTGTTCTTGTCTGATTGGTTGTGCTTGTATTTGTGACAGATTTTTGGTGACTGCTAGTGAGTTTGTTTGGAAGTATGACTGAGAGAAAAAGAAAGCTCAATTTTACTGTGGGGGAAAAAAGAATTCTTGCCCGGGCCATTACCGACTATGGGCGTTTTCTCCACGGCCCGCAGAGTGCCACCACCACCCCGGCCAGGAGGAGGGAGATCTTGGATATAATCACGGAGCAGGTCAATTCATCGGGGGAGGGGGAGACACGGACCCGCTCTGGGATAGAAAAGAAAATAAATGACCTCCGGCGTGAGGTGAAAAAAAAACTGGCCGCAATAAATGCCCATGCCAGGGGCACAGGAGGGGGCCCACCATGCCGGGTTAGATTTTCAGAGACGGAGCGTGTGGTGGCCCTGACCTTTCACCGGCATGAAGTGGAGGGCCTGCCAGGCTTTGACACAAGTCCGGTCCCCGCGGTGCCAGGTAAGGTTTTTATTTCTCTCAGGTGTGTAGCATGTGTGGGGGAGGGGGTGAAAGGGAATATGTGGCAAGTGTGTGGATCCTCCAACCTGTGAATGTTTTGTGTCATCCACAGCTGTGCAGGAGGGTGCAGGGCCATCTGGACTGACCGCTCCAACCCCAGGACAGCAGCCTAATGAGGCCCCCCCAACAAGGCCAGAGTCCGCAGAGGAGGAACAAGAGGAGGGGGAGGATCATGCGGAGGACGATCATGAGGAGGAGCAGAATCATGAGGAGGAGGAGTCCATGGAAGGCACTGGCCCTTTGGTTTCTGCGGACTCTTCCCCTCTGGCTGCAAGAAGCCTGCCCTCCCTAAGAGTCAGCCCCCCCCCCTCCTCCCCCAACATGGCTCCCCTCACAAGGGCCTCCCCTTCTCCCCGGCCACAACCATCAGCAAGAGCCAGGAGGTCATCCCCAAGCACCAGGGGGGCGCCCAATCTCATGCCCGCCTGTCTGAGAAGGAACCTGGCCACCCAGACCCGCCTTCTGAGACAGCTCTGCCAGACTATGGGGCGGGTGGATCAGAGCCTGTCCTCCATTAATGATAGCCTGGGTAACCTGGACTCCCACTCCCGGGCCTCCACAACCTGCCTAAATGACCTGCAAACTACAGCAGCAGGCGTTGGGCAGGATGTGAGGGCCCTTACCCAGGCTATCCAGGGCAACACGGCAACACTTGGTGCTGCCCTGGACAGAATAGCCGTGGCCTTGGAGGGCAGGCCGCCAGGTGGGCAGATCTCAGGGGCTGCTCCTCCTTCCCCGGCTTTTCCCCTCCCCCATGCGTCTCCCCTGAGGGTCCGGGGCCGTGGCCGGGGGCGCCCCAGGCGTGGCTCAGGCAGAGGGCAATAATTTTTTTTTCCCCCTTTTGTTTGTTTTGAAAGCTTTTTTATTTTTGTTCTCTGCTTTTTTTTGTTTTTTCTAAGCATTTTTTTTTTCAATGCATTTTTGTTTGTTTGACTTTTTTGGCATATTTTGGGTTGTGAATGATGTTTGAATGTGGGGGTGACATTCCTGCTGGAAAAGGGGTGTCACCCTCAATTTTGGTGGAGAAGGGTTCCCCAGGACCAGGGAGAAGTGATTCCCAGGTCCGTGTGAATGGTGTATGAATGTACAGTGACATAATTGGAGCCTTGACGTGGCGTTACTGCTCACCAGTCTTGCATGGTGGACTGGTGCCAATCCAATTTGATGAGGATGTGGGGTGTGTGTGCTAGGGACCATAGTGGTGTGCATGCATGCATTCTCATTGTGCCATGATTAATGTGTGTGTTTAACGTGCAAAGATGCCCAATATGAGCTGCCTCCTGACTGCTCTTCCCTCAGAAGACGGGGTATCCTCGGTTAGGGGTTGATTTTCTGGTTGGGGGGTCAGATCATCACGTAGCTCAACCTGCAGGCCCTTCCTCACTGCGAGATTGTGTAGCATGCAACATGCAGCGATGATATGGCACACGAAGTTTGGGGAATACAACAGTGTACCCCCAGACTTATCCAGGCATCGGAAACGTGACTTCAGGAGGCCAAAGGTGCGCTCCACCACTGCACGGGTTTTGATGTGTGCTTCATTGTATCGTTCCTCTCCTGGGGTTTGGGGGTTCCGGATAGGAGTCATGAGATGGGGTCCCAGTGCATATGCAGAGTCACCTGTAAAGGAAAAGACAGGAGAATGTTAGTCATGCATGTGCCACTTCTGTTGTGCATGACGGGAGGGGATAGTCATGCCTGACTCCCATGTCACTCACCAACCAGCCAGGTGTTCCCATACACGTTCTGTTCGAATTCTGTTCGGATGTGGCTTTGATTGTAGATGTAGCTGTCATGGCTGGACCCTGGGTGTTTGGCACGGACGTGCCATATGAGGCCTTGGGCATCAACTATCACCTGTACGTTGATGGAGTGCCAATTCTTCCGATTGCGGTACATGTGCTCGGTCTCATGGGGGGGCTGGAGTGCCACATGTGTGCAATCTATGGCCCCGATGGTGCGTGGGAATCTGGCAATTCTGTAGAAATCTGCCATTGCCTTGATTCGAAGCTCCTCAGTGGTGGGTTTGATGATTTGGTTGGCCAAGCGTGTGAGGATTGCAGGGACAACCTGGTGCACACATCTGCTCATGGAGGATTGTGACATCCCAGCCACCACTCCACTTGTACGCTGAAAAGAGCCACTGGCAAGGACATGGAGTGTTGCCAGGACCTTGACCAGTGGCTGCACTGCATGTGAGCGTTGTGTTGGGCTGGTGATGTCCTCCTGCAAGGTTGTGGTTAATTCCAGGATGGCATGAGGGGGGAATCTGAAGATGCGAAAGACCTCTGAATCATTCATGCCAAACAGGTGTATGCGGGTGCGGTATACCCTCTCCCGTGCCATCCTCCGTGCCCTCCTCCTTCTTTGGTCATCTATATTCACTAGTGCAGCTATGAGCGACGATGCCCCTAGCATGTTGGCAGTCAAATTGTAGTGCAACACGTGTGTGTGGTCTGCTCCTCAGTAACGGTGTTGCTTTATCTGACAATTAGACTTTTTTTCAAAAGTTAGATCAGCTTTTATGGGCTCTAACTTTAGACAGGACATTTTGCAGTTGCGCACATCGCGTAGCCTGCGCAGCAACTGCGTTTTTTTGTGGATCCCCGTAACTCCCTCATTAGCATATTTGACTAGCAAATCAATGGTGTGTCTAGCGCAGTTTTGCGCGAAGGGAAGCGAATGTCTAACTCAATTACGCCGGACCAAAAAACGTAGATTTCTGGCGTATATTGTTTTGTGAATCGCGTCCAACTATACGCACGCGCACATTTAGACTTACGCACGCGCAACAGCAGTTGCGCAGGCGTAATCGCTCTGTGAATCTGGCCCTATTTATGTAACTTTTTTTACACATAGACATGTCATTCACAAATTTAAAACATTGTTTTAATAAATAGCACTATTCCCCTATCTTTTTGGTGTATTACAACATATAACCAGGGCTGGTGCAAGGATTTTTGCCAACTAAGGCAAAGGTGCATTTTGACGCCCACGCGCACGCGCACGCATACCCCATACATTATATATGTGCTCCATTAAACTTTAATGGATATGATGCTTAACCACTTAAGACCCGGACCAATACGCTGGCAAATGACCCAAGGGGTTTTTGCGATTCGGCACTGCGTCGCTTTAACAGACAATTGCGCGGTCGTGCGACGTGGCTCCCAAACAAAATTCGCGTCCTTTTTTTCCCACAAATAGAGCTTTCTTTTGGTGGTATTTGATCGCCTCTGCGATTTTTATTTTTTGCGCTATATACAAAAATAGAGAGACATTTTTGAAAAAAAATCAATATTTTTTACTTTTTGTTATAATAAAAAAACAATAAACTAAATTTTAGTCAAACATTTAGGCCAAAATTTATTTAGCCACATGTCTTTAGTAAAAAAAAATCGCATTAAAAAAAAAATTAGCTACCTAGCGGGAACAGCGACACTAATACAGCGATCAGAAAAATGATCGCTTAGTGACGCTGGCAATAGGGAGTGAAAGGGTTAACTAGGGCAGTGATCAGGGGGTTAAAACTTTATTGGGGGGGGTGGGGGGGGCTACCCTGACACTACTGACTGTCTGACTGTCACACTGTCTGTCACACTGACACTAAATACAGTAATCATACATGATTACTGCATTCAGTGACACTGTGACAGGGGGGGGGGGGGGGGGGCGATCGCGGGGGTTAAATGTGTGTGTGTAGTGTAGTGTTAGTGCAGACTTACTTGTTCTGTAGTGATCTCTCCTCAGCGGCGCTTGAAACAAACGCCGAGGGAGAGATCACGTCGCTTCCTCCTTCCTGTGTTTACACAGGAGGAGGAAGTGACAGGTCAGGCGGGCGCGCGCATTGGCTGGGAGCGATCCGGAGGGGGCGGATGAAAACGGATAGCCGCCCCCACTTGTCGGATCGCTCCTGCAGCCGCGCGGACCGCCGCATGTACGGGGGGGGGTCCGATCGGACCCCCGATCCCCCCCAAGGCACCAACGTATATATACGTTGATGTGCCTGTCGGTGCCATTCTGCCGACGTAAATGTAGATGCGGCGGTCCTTAAGTGGTTAAAGTGATCGTTTAACTTATTTATCTTTTACAGAGAAAGATAGCATAGATGGCGTTATTCTGCATTGCGTTGTATATAATGTACTATTGCTGGGACTTGTAGTCCTCTATAGCTGCTGGTATTCTCCATTGCGCTGTATAATGTTTTAACTGTGTAATGCAGATTATCACCGACCAGTTATAGAGGAACTACAAATCCCAGCAATAATACATTATACAGCGCAATGGAGAATACCAACAGCTAAAGAGGAACAACAAATCCCAATACATTATATAAAATGCAATGCAGAATACCAGCAGTTACAGAGGACCACAAATCCCAGCAATAATATATTATACAGGCTGCTTAATATATTATTGCAGGGATTTGGTGTTTTTTTTTTTTTGTTAAACAGGAAACTTTAAAACAGTTCCCCCTTACCTGTTTCTGAACCCTTGTAAGTTGCGGCGGTGGCACCTCTGCGTGCGTGGACTCGTCCTTCAGATGCCGACAGCATCGGCAGCCCACACACACTGCTGCCCCCCAGGACAAACCACACCCCTCCATTAGTACAGACCCCCCCATAAGTACAGAACCCCCACCACCCCTCCATTAGTAAAGAGCCCCCACAGGACAAACTACCCCCCTCCATTAGTAGAGACCCCCCTTTCATTAGTACAGACCCCCGGACAAACCAATCCTTCCATTTGTACAGACCCCCCACAAGCCACCCCCCACAATTAGTACAGACCCAACACAAACCACCCCCCATTAGTACAGACCCCCCTACAAACCTACACCTTTCATTAATATAATAATGGGTGATCCTGAAATGTTATGGCTAGAGTGGCCCTGCCATCAGACCCCCCCCAGGACAAACCTCACCCGGGCGACAGCTGAAGCGGAGATGATGTGAAGTGAACAGGCTGTATAGTAATGTATTTTCACTGGAGCGGAGCAGTCACCGTCCGTCACCCTTCTAGGCAGTGTGCGCAGCCCTGGGGTATTCACTTACACCTGGCTGCCATGGAGACGGCGGAGTCCACAGTAACCGGACTGCCGGTACTATAAAAGAATGCAGAGCTGCGCCGCCAGGGTGGAGAAGATGAGGACTCGTAGAACAGCACAAATGACAGGGATGGGTGCCTCGCCATGGACACAGACAATTAGAGGAGGAGGGAGAGGAGCACGCCCTCACTTGAGCGCCTCCGCCCCTATGGCGTCTGGGTGAACTGCACCCTGCACACTCTGGTGCTGGAGTGCTGATTTTCCACCCTGTTCCCTGGCTGGCGCCGTAAGGCAAGTGCCTGAGTTGCCTTGCGCTAGCGCCGGCCCTGCATATAACCAAAGAATATGATATTTCGTTTTTTTATATATGATTTTATCTACCAACTATAGTAAGGACACTTACTATTAACTATGGGCCAGATTCAGGTAGATCAGAGCATCTTTGCTCTGGAGTAACGCTTCTCATTTACGTTACGCTGCCAAAATTTTAGGAGCAAGTGCTGTTATTCATGAAGCACTTGCTCCTAAAGTTGCGGCAGCGCATTGCAAATGAGCCAGCGGAATTCAAATTGGGCGGGTACGGGGCGTGTAGTATTCAAACTAAGCGCGATCCCGCGGCGAACGTACTGCGCATGCGTCGACTGTCAATGCATCCCAGTGCGCATGCTCCAAATTCTGTCAGTGAACGTCAATGACATCACATCCCCATTCATGAATGTTTTACGCAAGCGACGCGATTTGTTTTTTTTCCGACGCGATGACGACGCCTATACTTAACATGGGATACTCCACTAGGGGGCTGCTTTATCTATACGCCGCGTATCGCTTCCGGAAACGTCGTAAAGTCACTGCGTCGCGCCCGAAAAAGATCGTGAATTGCTGATTCCCGCTCATTAACATTTTTTGAGCGTAAATCGGCGGGAACGCCCCCGGCGCCATTTTTAAGTTGAAGTAACGATGCGATGGCGAAATTCAATTGCGCCGATCGCATCGGAACTCCAACCCGGCGTTTCTTGTTTTCTGGTTACAGAAAACAAAAACGCCGGCTTAAAGTGACAGTTAGGCTGGCGGATCCATTGATCCGCCAGCCTAACTCTACCTGAATCTGGCCCTATATATTTATATATACACAGCCACTTATCTAAGTTAGGGGCACATTTACACATATATATATTTCTTTCATGTTTACTTATATGTTTTATTTTTCTATTTGTGTTTATTGAAGCAGGTTTTGTATGAAGGTATATATATCTTTCAGGTTACCTTTGTTTGCACAGCTGATCATTTATACTGATTTACTTCTGGGTGTTCCTTTCATTAATTGGTTTTCACCCGTAGGTGGTCAGTATTGGTCACATGTTTTTTACAGATATAACATACATTTGAAGAGTGTTTTACTTGCATGTTAGCCATGACTAAGCACTGATCCATAGTGTGAAACGTGTAGGCTACTATCCCCATTTTTGCTGAATTTTGTAGTGCATTTTCTGTTCTGTTTTTTTACAATAAAGACAACCGAAAGGTTTGTTGGAGTGCGGCTGTCCATTCTTTCAGCCTCTACCATTTGCCGTGTGCATTGCCGGCACCCTTGATTTCCTGAGAATTTACTGATTGCTTAGCATACCCACCTGGAGCGGTGACTTTTTCCTTTCGCCTGTTTTCACAGGTGCGCCAAAGGTTCAGTTGGTGGTTTAAAACCAAGAACTTGCAGAAAGAAAGATACTTTCTCCAAGTCATCTGGAAGGTGGTGTCTACGGATGCCAGCCTAATGGGCTGGGGAGCAGTGTTGGAAGAAGCTTCAGCCCAGGCAACCTGGGCCAAAACCAAAAGGAGCCTGCCCATCAACATACCGGAAATACGGGCAGTATACTTAGCCTTCAGAACCTGGACACACAGGTTACAGGGCCAACCAGTTAGAATTTAATCCGACAATGCTACTACAGTAGCTTACATCAATCACCAAGAAGGCACCCGCAGCCAGGGGGCTCAGAAGGAGGTAAACCAGATTTTCTGGCCTACGGATCGGATGCTCTAATAATTCTGTGGAATCAGTTTTCACCTATCTATGCGTTTCTGACGATTGCTCTCTTACAATGGCTACTTTGCAGGATCAAGAAGGAAGGAATTCCAGTAATCCTAGTGGCCCCAAATTGGCTCAGAAGGCCCTGGTATGCCAAAATCATAAAGATGGCGATAGAAAAACCTTGGAAGCTTCTACTACGTCACGACATGCTGTCGCAGGTCCAGTGTTCCATCCTTCCTTACAAAAACTAAATTTAACGGTCTGGCTGCTTGAGACCCACATTTTGAAGAAACGAGGGATCTCAGGTCCAGTTCTTTCTACACTCCTTAATGCTAATAAGCCAGCCTCCAGGCTTATCTACTATAGAGTCTGAAAGGCATAGGTTTCCTGGTGTGAAACCAAGAAATGGAATCCTCAAAAGTATGACATAAGCAGGATTCTCACCTTTCGCCAGTTAGGAGTGGAAATGAAATTAGCCCTTAGTACCATTAAAAAAAAAGAAAAGAAAGGTCTGGTGACCCAGCTAACACCTAAATCCCTATTAGTACACAAAAAGACAAAAGGGGGGCAGCCCTGAGACTTTGAATGAGGTGAGAGAGGTTTAGCCAATGTTCACAACCAACAATGAGACAAAATCAATTTATTATTTCCAAAGTGTTATGTAACTAAGTGGCAACAACAATGATTGTGAGTTACCCGGCATAATAGCCAATGTACACAGCACAAATGAAAGTAAATATATAAAGATTTATTACAATTGTTATACATCAATGGGCAACAATAAAACTTGAAAGTTGCAGGGCCAGTGGATGCACATATACAATAAACAAATAAAATGTACATACATATAAACAGAAGTATGTAGACATAATACAGACATCAATATTATCCAGCATGTACAGGCATAAAACAAGCATTGATAAAGCCCTACTAGTTTCGCGAGACCCTGCTCGCTTCTTCAGGGGCGGATGCATGAATGTTGTATCTGCAATGCAAGTGATAAAATCAATAGATGTATATTGTTAAATGGGGGGCAGGCGGAATGATTGGCAAGAGAGGTCTGAAGAGGGACCTCATACTTACCCATGGGCTGAAAGGAATTGCCAAACGCTGGATATCAGGATTGCGGTCGTGTAGTGCATCCAGCTCGGGAGCTGAGGAGACGGAGCAAACAAAAGCCACAACAGGGGAACATCCGGAGGATCAGCATGGTCTGGATGGTGGTATTTCTGACTGCAGTCTCCACTAAGCCCCTTGTGATCATGTCTAGAAATTATCTGCAAGGATGCACATGTATCAGAAGGCATCATGGTTGCAAAATGAGCTTAATGTGTAAGGGTATACATAGACGTGCCCACGGGGTGTGCCGGATGTGCCCAGGCACACCCTAATCAATCCTGTGTTCTCCCTGCTGCGAGCATGTGACATTGTCTATGTAGCTCACGTCACCCCTGGAGTCGGTCCGAGCAAGCAAAAAAATGTGTGCTGCAATTGTGATCCCCCCTCCGCGAATGAAAAAAGACAGCGGCGGGTTTAACATTATGCGGTGACACTGACTGTGTAATGGAGTGCTCGAGTGGAGTAGGTAGTGGCTTTGGGGGAGGGGAGGCGGGTGGTGGTTGCGAGCTGCTCCCCTGCCAGTCGGCACATCTGGGACCGGCGAGGCGCAACGATCCCCTTCTCTCACGTCTCTGATTGGTCTCGGGCAGCTGCTGTCAGCCGAGCAGAAAAGCCACCTCCCCCTCCTACTTTATGTCTATACAGTGCTGTGCATGCAGGAGGAGGGGGAGGCGGCTTCTCTGCTCGGCTGACAGCAGCTGCCCGAGACCAATCAGAGCCGTGAGAGAAGGGGATCGTTGCGCCGCGCTGGTCCCAGATGTGCCGACTGGCTCGGCGCAACTTGCACTCCCCTCCCCCCTTGCCAAGCCACCAAGTCCCCCCCCCCCCCCACCAAGCCACTACCTCGGGCTCTCTGACTGTCTGAGTCAGCCAGGTACATGGGTCTAAATGGGGGGGGGGTCTGTATTGTAGGAAGGGGGGTTTGTATTGTAAGAAGGGGGGGTGTATTGTAGGAAGGGGGGGTTTGTATTGTAAGAAGGGGGAGGTCTGTATTGTAAGAAGGGGGAGGTCTGTATTGTAAGAAGGGGGAGGTCTGTATTGTAAGAAGGGGGAGGTCTGTATTGTAAGAAGGGGGGTCTGTATTGTAAGAAGGGGGGTTTGTATTGTAAGAAGGGGGGGGGGGTTGTATTGTAAGAAGGGGGGGTGTGTATTGTAAGAAGGGGGGGTTGTATTGTAAGAAGGGGGGGTTGTATTGTAAGAAGGGGGGTCTGTTTTGTAGGAAGGGGGGGTTTGTATTGTAGGAAGGGGGGTCTTCACTGTAGCGGGGGTCTGTATTGTAGGAAGGGGGGTCTGTATTGTTGGAAGGGGGGTCTGTACTGTAGGAAGGGGGGTCTGTACTGTAGAGGGGGTCTGTACTGTAGCGGGGTCTTCACTGCAGGTGGGCCTGCACTGTAGCGGGGGCTTGCATTGTAGGGAGGGGGTCTGCACTGTAGAAGGGTCTGAGTAACATGTAGGGGACCCAGGTCTGTGTAAGATACAGGCGTCCAGAGGTGCAGGGTGCAGTGTAATGTAAAAGGGGTGCAGGGTGCAGTGTAATGTAAAGGGGTGCAGAGGTGCAGGGTGCTGTGTAATGTAAAGGGGTCCAGAGGTGCAGGGTGCTGTGTAATGTAAACGGGTCCAGAGGTGCAGGGTGCAGTGTAATGTAAAGGGGTCCAGAGGTGCTGTGTAATGTAAAGGGTGTGATGGTTTGGGTCTGTCTTACCTGAATGATGGCGGGTTTTCGCCATATTTTGGAGAGACAGACACCTTAATTATAAGGGGGGTCTGTACTGTAGGAAGGGGGGTCTGTACTGTAGGAAGGGGGGTCTGTATTGTAGAGGGGGTCTGTACTGTAGCGGGGTCTTCACTGCAGGTGGGCCTGCACTGTAGCGGGGGCTTGCATTGTAGGGAGGGGGTCTGCACTGTAGAAGGGTCTGAGTAACATGTAGGGGACCCAGGTCTGTGTAACATACAGGCGTCCAGGGGTGCAGGGTGCAGTGTAATGTAAAAGGGGTGCAGGGTAATGTAAAGGGGTGCAGAGGTGCAGGGTGCAGGGTGCTGTGTAATGTAAAGGGGTCCAGAGGTGCAGGGTGCTGTGTAATGTAAATGGGTCCAGGGGTGCAGGGTGCAGTGTAATGTAAAGGGGTCCAGAGGTGCTGTGTAATGTAAAGGGTGTGATGGTTTGGGTCTGTCTTACCTGAATGATGGCGGGTTTTCGCCATATTTTGGAGAGACAGACACCTTAATTATACAGCTGTGTGGTCAGCTTTTTAAGTCTGACCTGAACAGCATTCAGGGCCCCACCCCACCCCACAGACAGGAGGTCTGTGCTAAGGAGTCAGGTGACTCCCAAAAGCTTTGTGAGAGAAGTCACAGAGTGGTTGTGTCTCTGCAGGAGGCAGAGGTCATTGATGTTGGAGCAGCGAGATGTAAGCTAGATGTGTGCTTACCTTTGAAACTGGTAGTTCTGAGGAGCAGAACTTGGGGCATAAGCTAAAGGCCTGAAACAGCAGGACGGCTAGTGTGAAAGCCGGGAGGCTGAACTGTTGATTCTTTTTCAAGAAACAAGAATGATGGAACCCCTGCAAGGGCTGCCAATATATGTGAAATTTTGATGCTTTTAAATAAAAGTGGGCTACCAAGCCCTTAAAAACGCACCTGCCAATCTTACAAGGGGTCCAGAGGTGCAGTGTAATGTAAAGGGGTCCAGAGTGCTGTGTAATGTAAAGGGGTCCAGAGGTGCAGTTGTGGAGAGGGGTACACCGAATTGACAAAAAGATATTGAAGGATGCAGAGGTAGGCAGGGGGCACAGTGGGGTGTTTTTACATTTTAATGGGGGGGTACCAGATGTAGGATCCGCCTCGGGTGTCAAATGCTCTAGGTACGCCCCTGGATAATGTTATTTTATTATAAGAACAATTTTAAAAAACAACATTTAAAATGCAACTTAACCACGAAATTTGGAAGATTTTCCCCCTTCATGACCAGGTTGTTTTTTGCTATTCAACTACGCTACTGACAATTGCGCAGCCATGTAACACTTTACCCAAATTAATTTTAAATATTTTTTTTATGCAAATAGAGCTTTCTTTTGGTTGTATTTGAGCCCCACTAGGTTTTTTATTTTTTGCTAAACACAAAAAGAATGAAAAATGTAAAAAAAAAAAACATGTTCTACGTACTACTGTTACTACTACTACTGTTGTTATAAAATCTACCCAATAAAATCAATTTTCTTCCAAAATTTAGACCAAAATTAACTCTACTACATGTCATTGGTATAAAATAAAAAAATCCTAAGTGTATATTAACTACTTCCTTTATGCCCACAGCCCCAATATATGGTGGACAGGAAGCAGTGTCAATGTGGGTTAACGTACCTGTACGTCAGCCCACATTGGGGGCTCCTGCACTAGGGTTGCCACCTCATCCCTTTAAAAAGGAACACATCTGAATTACACAGGTTCTGTGGCCAATTAAGGTGGTAATTAAACTCACTTGGTGACTTATCTGTATTAAATTAGCCTCAGAATCTGTGTAATTCAGATGTGTTCCTTTTTAAAGGGATGAGGTGGCAACCCTATCCTGCACGGCTCACAGAGCACTCACCTGGAAGACCTGTGATCAGTGTGTGGCCTGGACACAGTGAATACCATTACCGCTCGTCTTGTACAATGTGACTGCTGTGTCCAATCAGAGCGTCCTGATCATCGCCATAACCCATACCAGCGTCCTGATCACTGCCATACCCCATACCAGCTTCCTGGTCACTGCCATACCCCATACCAGCTTCCTGGTCACTGCCATACCAGCATCCTGATCAATTGTAATACAGATACAGTATGCCATAGTTTGTAGACTGTATAACTTCCCCACACAGACTAAATCTGGAGAGATCTATTGTTGCTGGGGGGCAGGTGTCTATTGTTGCTGGGAGGGATCTATTGTTGCTGGTGAATCTATATTTGCCGTGAGGGATCTATTGTTGCTGGGGAGATGTCTTGTTCTGGGGGATCTATTGTTGCTAAAGGTATCTAACAAGTTTATTTAAAGCAGTAAATACAATTCAGGATATTAAAACCTGACACTTATAAAAAAAATCCCACTTACTGTGCAGTTTGTGTAAAAATTGCTTATTTGATCTGGCGATTTATTTAAAAGGTTTGTTTATGTTAAAAGATTATTTAATTAATAAGTTAAAAAACAATGTTTGTTTACATTGATGTTTATTTAATTAAAAATGTTTTAATACATGTATTTATAAGAGTGTGTGTGTGTGTGTGTGTGTGTGTGTGTGTATATATACACACAGACACATGTGAGTTTGAGGTTTGTTTTGAGGTGCACACCCTAAGGCATTAGGCTGCGCATGCCTATGAGGTTATACTAGATGGAGTATAATCTATATATAAGGATGTAAGTAAATTAATTCAGCTTACTAAAGTATGTTAACATGACTATCTGAGATATGGTATATGCATGAATGCAAACCAACATGGTTACAAAGTTGGTATGGGCAGGGAGACTACGGGACAATGTAAAAAGATATAAATATTACATGTATAAAAGAACAATGTAACAGACCCAATAGGGGTAAGGAAAGTATATAAGTTGTACCTCAGTTTGTTCTTAAAGATGTGACTGCTCTATCCAACCATCAAGTTGTGAAACGAAGTTCCAGCCGTGCTGAACGTCCAAGATATGCCCACAAGGGCCCGAAGGCTCCGCCCCCCCTTCAGGGGCGGACGCATGAATGTTGTATCTGCAATGTAAGTGATAAAATCAATAGATGTATATTGTTAAATGGGGGGAAGGCGGAATGATTGGCAAGAGAGGTCTGAAGAGGGACCTCATACTTACCCATGGGCTGAAATGAATTGTCAAACGCTGGATAGCGGATAACGCTGGATAGCGGTCTTGGAAGTTCAGCACGGCTGCAACTTCGTTTCACAACTTGATGTTTGGATAGAGCAGTCACATCTTTAAGAACAAACTGAGGTACAACTTATATACTTTCCTTACCCCTATTGGGTCTGTAAAACTACAGCAAAATCCTATCATCTTGGATAGAGGTCGACCGATATGGGTTTTTCTCTGGCCGATACCGATGCCGATATTTAGAAATCGGGGAGGCCGATGGCCGATATTTTAGGCCGATTTAAAAAATTTTGCCAGGTGCCGCTAATTGGCACTGACAGGTTGCACTGGATGGAACCAATAGGCAATAGCAGATGGCACTGATTGGCAGGTGGCACTGGATGGCACAGGCAGGTGGCACTGCATGGCACGTGGCACTAAGGTGACACTGGCAGGTGGCACTGGCAGGTGGCACTAATTGGCATTGGCAGGTGGCACTGGGTGGCATTGGCAGGTGGAACTGGTTGGTACTGGCAGGTGGCACTAATTGGCACTGACAGGTGGCACTGGATGGCATTAGTTGGCACTGGCAGGTGGCACTGGATGGCACTGGATGGCATTGGCAGGTGGCACTGGATGGCATTGGCAGGTGGCACTGGATGGCACTAGTTGGCACTGGATGGCATTGGCAGGTGGCACTGGATGGCATTGGCAGGTGGCACTGGATGGCACTAGATGGCATTGGCAGGTGGCACTGGATGGCATTGGCAGGTGGCACTGGATGGCACTAGATGGCATTGGCAGGTGGCACTGGATGGCATTGGCATGTGGCACTGGATGGCATCAACAGATAGCACTAGTTGGCAGGTGGCACTGGATGGCACTGACTGGTTGGCATTAGCAGATGGCACTGGCAGGTTTCACAGCACATAATGTATCTGATAATGTGTGAAACTCTCTCTCCATACAGTTTCACATGGTGCTGCAGAGAGGAGAAAGAAGCTCAGATTCATTGTGATGTTGGAGGTGGGCGGGACCCGGGGTGGGCGGGACTTAGCTGTCCAACACCAGCCAATGGGATGAGATCTTTGGCTGGATAGCTGCTGGGGTCTGCCCACCCCAGGTCCCGCCCACCTCCAACATCACAATGAATCTGAGCTCCTTTCTCTCTCCTCTCTACAGCACAATGTGAAACTGTATGGAGAGAGAGTTTCACACATTATCAGCTACATTATGTGCTGTGAAACTGTGAGAGCAGAGAGAGAGAGGAGCTCAGATTCATCATGATGTTGGAGGTGGGCGGGACCTGGGGTGGGCAGCTATCCAGCCAATGATCTTATCCCATTGGCTGGTGTTGGACAGCTGAGTCCCGCCCACCCCGACATCAGTCCGTGCTAGTGACAGCTCCATTCTCCATCTCCTTAGTGTTTCACACACATGGCGCTGCTCTGCAGACAGTGTGGAGAAGGGAGGGGGAACCCCATGTTCCTCCCTTCTTCTCCACACTCTGCTGATGCAGATGTGCTAAATATCGGCCACATTTGGATAATAATCGGCCGATGCCGATTTCTGCAAAATGACCAAATATCGGCCCGATATATCGGCTGGCCAATATATTGGTCGACCTCTAATCTTGGAGTGTCACGATCATTCAGAAAACTTAACGCGCGGCCAGGCAAGAGTCTCCAGAAGTTATAGAAGCTCATTCAGCTAGCTCCATTTTTACGTCTTTAAGTTTGGGGCAGTGCATAAAAAATGTCTATGGAAAGACCTGCAAAGCAATAGGCTGGTTCCCACAGTGCACCTGCCTCAGGTGCTACAGGCAAGATCCAGGGGCTCATATGTTCATGGAAATTGAGGTTTGGTTCACACTGGTGATGCAGAAAAACCCTGCGAATCGTAGGTGATTCACACAACCCTCTGCAGGTGTCAATACAAAGTTAATGACACCCCAAGATCGGTCCGCAGATCGCAGTGCGAACTGTGAATTCTGAATCCCCCCCATCCTGCTTATCATCTTGCGGCAGGAGAGAGAAGAGAGAAGAGATGACACTTTCATTACCACAACCCCTGCTTATCATCTGGTGGCAGGAGAGAGGAGGCCCCTCTGCTCCAAGAGGAGGCCCTGCCTAAAGCTGTGTAAGGGGCCCCAAAATTTGTAATGGCTGTCCTGATTGTAATAAAGTTTGATTATACATTTTTGAAAGTTTGCTCACTGACAAAGAAATGAAGGGTCTATAATTATCATAAGTGTATTTTTAATGACAGAGACAGGATATCAACCAAAAATTCAGAAAAAAACACATGATACAAAGGTTATAAATTGAGATGCAGTTCAATGAGTAAAATAAGTATTTGATTCCCTACCAACCAACAATATTTCTGGCTTCCACAGACACACACAGTATGTGCTTGTGTGGTACACAGATTAGTCCTGTCAATTTAAGAAGGTGCTCCTAACGACAACTCATTATGTGTATAAAAGAAACCTGTCCACAGGATCTCTTTCTTCCATTTAAACCTCACCATCAGGGACAAGACCAAAGAGCTGTCAAAGGATGTCAGTGACAAGATTGTAGACCTGCACAAGGCTGGAATGGGCCTACATGACCATTAGCAAGAAGCTTGGTGAGAATGATAGAAAAGGGGGAGACGGTTTCAATTCCCCCTTTTCTCATGGGAGAGCCGCAGGACATAGGGAAAACAGTTTCAAGTTCCCCTTCCAGGAGCCTGCTAGGGCTCTCAGGGGAACACCTGGTCATCACATGTAGTAGGGAGAAGGAAAACATGACTTTCCCGGGTTTTTTGTGAGCACCTGGTGATCACGCGGCCTAGGAGAGGGGTACACGTGTTTTTCCCCTGTTTTTGAGCCTACTTCGTCGGTTGATCGAGCGGGCAGGCGAAGATGGCGGAGAGGAATGGGTTCAGCAATGCCTGGACTTACCTCGGACGTCGGGTCAAGAAGCTCCGGTGGGAGCTGCAACGTCTGCGGCAGACTTCTGTTTCCCCGTGGTCGAAGACGGATCATCAGCGTCGGAGTCCCCCATCGAGGTGTCCATGGCTTGCCCGGAAGAGGAAGACATCCGACCGCCAGAGGAAGTCCCGCGTTGTGGGAGGAACGCCAGCGTCATCGCAGAGAAGGGCGGTACATTGGCGAAGAGAAGGCGGGGCCCGACACAAAGATTTTCGCCCTCACCCCCGAGAGCTGCATCGGTTTCGAAATCCGGTCGGCAACCGTGAGGAGGCAGCGCCACGTCAGCGAAAACAGCGGGGACTTCGGCAAGGACAGCGGCGAGCTGCGGAGCAAGGAAGAACCAGGTGGGGGCGGCGGTGAGAAGCGAGTGTGAGAGGGAAGGTGGAGCCGTGGGCGGTATGACGCAAGACGCTCGCCGTCCACATCACAAGGCTGCATCGCCATGGCAACATTCGACGCGACCCGAGGTCAGTATAAGTTCGGCGGGCCTTTCAAATACAAGATCAGCTCCTGCAACCGCAACAAGGGAGGCTGTCTCTTTCCAGGCTCAGGGTGCGAGTGCCCAGGCTGATGGTGAGTCACCTAATGCATCCACATTAACAGTTATTGTTGATTTGTTATCCACACTGGTTAAAGATATTCATTCTGTAAGAACTGCTTCACAGGTTCAGGATTCAGTTGCTGATATATGGTCGCCATCTAGTGGCCAGTTAGCAAATGACAGTCAAATTTCAAATACTACTGATTGTAATTTATCTTCTGCTTTCAAGCTGCAAAAACACAAAATTTGCCTGAAACCTGCCTCAAGGAACCCATTTCTTGTGAGGTTTCTCCGCTAGGTTATCATTTATCTATTCCAATAAAAGAAAACATTTGGAGATGTGAATTCTTAGATATTTTGTCACTGCTCCCATCTGCTAAAGATTTTGTGAGCAAGGACAAAAAAGAAGATGAGGATAGGAGAAGTCCTGTGACCAGATCTTTCAACAATTGGTTACAGGCTTTCTGGATTTTTTCTGCAGTGCTTTGTGAAAAATTTCTGGAAAAAAGTGTTGGTCTTTTCCAGCATATTGATATTATTTTAGAGGCATTTAAGAGTTTTGGCGGTATTGCCTGGTTTCAGTACGATGAGGCATTTCGTCAGAAAATATCTGTACACACCTTGTTAAAATGGGGAGTTAAGGATGTGGGCCTTTGGCTTAATCTTTTTCTCCCACAAAGGTCAAATTATGCAAAACAAAGCCAGAACCCTCAACCAGCCTCTAATACTGTTTACAAAAAGGGCGTATGCTTCAACTTTAATGATGGGCAATGTAAATGGCCCAATTCATGCAGATATCGCCACAAATGTGCATTCTGTTCCGGAACACATCCCATTTCCAAGTGTTTCAAAAAACTATCATCATCTAACCAGCAATCCGGAGGTTTTTCAAAAAGCACACACACCGGTGAGATGGCTAGATATGCTCCAGTGGTTCAAAATGTTTCCAGACCAGTCGAGGGCCCGGTTTCTCCTGTAGGGCTTTAGGGACGGTTTCATTTTGCCTTCTTTTTCAGGGTCTGGTTGCATTATGGTACGGAATTTAAAATGGTTAATCAGTATCCTGACATAGTGGCTGCAAAAATGTACAAGGAGGTTTTAGAGGGTAGGGTGGCTGGTCCTTTTAGTTCCCCCCCTTTTCAGGATTTTAGAATCTCCCCTTTAGGTATTGTACCTAAAAAAGAAGCTAATTCATTTAGGTTAATTCATCACCTATCTTTTCCCAAGGGTCAGTCCCTCAATGACCAAATTGATGAGAATCTGTCCTCAGTTTCCTATGCCTCTTTTGAGGATGCTTTGTCTAAACTCAGGGTATTAGGTAAAGGAGCCCTTATGGCCAAAGCGGATATAAAATCTGCTTTTCGTCTTCTGCCCATTAATCCAGCTTGTTTTAACTCCTTAGGTTTTTATTTTTCTGGTCATTTTTATTTTGATAAATGTTTACCAATGGGTTGCTCCCTGTCTTGTTTTTATTTTGAGTCCTTTTCTTCCTTTTTAGAATGGGTGGTTAGTTCTGTTTCAGGTTCAACGTCTCTTATCCACTATCTAGATGACGTTTTATTTTAGGCCCCCCTGATTCTCCTGATTGTTCAAATCTTTTAAATAGTTTTTTTTTACATTTGCAGTCGTTTTGGTATTCCTCTTGCTATCGAAAAGACTACATGGCCCTCTACTTGTCTAGAATTTTTAGGCATTACAATTGATTCACAGCTTCTGGAATTTAGGTTACCGGAAGAAAAAATAATTAAGCTTAAATCCCTATTACTGGGCATAGTGAGAAAAATGAAGGTGTGCCTTAAGGAGATGCAATCTATGCTGGGCCTATTGGCCTTTGCTTCCAGAGTCATGCCGGTGGGTAAGATATTTTCCAGGAGATTGTACCTGGCCATCTCTGGTTTTAAATCCCCATTTTCACACATTAGGTTGACCCATGATTTAAAGGAAGATCTTTTGATCTGGTTGCAATTCCTATCACATTTTAATGGAAAATCTGTTTGGCAGGAGAAATTTATTCTTGATGAAGAATTTTTTCTGTTTACGGATGCAGCAGGCTCATGTGGTTTTTCTGCGATTTGGAAAAATCAGTGGTGCGCGGATCAATGGAATCCTAATTGGAAGGCCAGTTTTGTTTTAAAGAATATTCTTCTTTTGGAATTATTCCCTATTATCGTGGCTCTGGAAATATGGGGTAATTCCTTTAGAAATAAACGCATTTTGGTTGGGGCCGATAATAAGGGAGTTATGTTCGCAATCAATTGTCTGACTTCAAAATCTCCGCCTCTCATTGTCCTGCTGCGCCACATGGTTTTCCAATGCTTAAATATGAATATCTGGTTGAAGGCAGTCCATGTGGCATGCAAGGACAATGATATGGTGGACTCTTTGTCTCGGTTTCAGATGGATCGGTTTTTTCAACTTTGCCCGAGTGCAGATCCAGTTGGAAAGCGTTGCCCACCAAATTTATGGGACCTGATTTAAAACCTATGGCCGAATATATCAAGAACGCAGTGGCGCATTCGGCCTGGTTGATGTGGCTGTCCTTCCTGAATGGTAGATAAGAATCCTTTGATTCATTTTCTCAGTCTCTAATTCTACTTTTTCTAAAGTCTTTATTTGAAAAGAATTACTCTTGGTCCTATGTGCAAAAAAGCTTGTCTGGTGTGTCATTCTTTCACAAACTTCAAGGTCTACCGTCCAGTCTGCAATTTTTCTCAGTCCAATTGGCTCTGAAAGGTTATAAGAAAAGTAACTTTCATAAGGACCAGCGAACACCCATAACTCCATCTATTTTACGGGATCTTTGTTTTGTTACAGCACGGGTTTGTTTTTCCGATTTTGAAGCCGTGCTTTTTCGTGCAGTATTTTCTTTGAAATTTTTTGCAGCTCTTAGAGTATCAGAATTTAGCTTTATTCAGGCCTCGATGACGTTTTTTCGGGAAAGATGGTAAGAATTTTTCTTAGGCGTTCAAAAACTGATCAAATGGGTGTTGGCAATTGGGTTAACTTATTTGCTTCCAGTAACTCTCCTGTTTGCCCTGTGAGGTTATCGTCTCAATATGTCTCTATTAGGCCCCATTCTGTTAAAACATTTTTCATTCACGAGTCTGGTTCCCCTTTAACGAAGTACCAATTCAACTGCGTTTTCAAAAAATGTTTGAGGGAGCTGAAGTTACCTGGGTATCACCTCACATCGCATTCATTTAGAATAGGTGCTGCCACCGAAGCATCTCATTTGGGTATGAATTCTGATGAAATTAAGAAGGTTGGGAGGTGGAAATCTAATAGTTACCGTTTATATATCCGCCCTAACAATAATCTCTAATTTATTCTAGGTAATTGCAGAACGGTATGGATCTTGGGCCATTCCTTTGTTTTCTGGGCACATCTCAGAGCAATGGATAGAATTTATTCTAGCAATCTGGGTTTGGACTCTTTTAACATTTTTTGGTTTGGCAAAAAGAGTATGGTGTGGTCTAATTTGATGTTTGAGTTGCATGGGCTTCTTCAGGAATTCCCTCCTCCAGATGTGTTAATTATCCATCTGGGGGGGAATGACATTGGCAAAGTTAGGACATTAGATATTGTTTTTAAAATTAGAGACGACTTATTAAGAATTAAATTAGCTTTACCTAGCACGGTCATCATTTTCTCTGAAATAATCCAGAGGCTGAGATGGATTTCCCTACACTCCTTGCGTCTTTTAGAGAAAGTTAGGCATAGGATTAATAACAGGGCAGTCGCCAAGTTATTATTAGTTCTGGGGATTTTTTCCTTTAGGCACACGGAGCTGGAGGGTTTCATTGAAGGGTTGTATAGAAAGGATGGGATACACTTGTCAGATATCGGTTTGGACATTTTTAATGCTAACCTGAGCACCTGTGTTGAAATGGCCGGGTTTGGGGTGGTTGGTGACAGGTGGATAGTATCCACCTGTCTTTTGGATAAATTGAAGTATTTAATATATATTTATGTGCAGCCTGAGCCGTAGTGGTTAAGCTGTTGTAAGTTATTTAAGTTATTTTATTAATTTATTGAATATTTATAACTTACTTATTTAAAATAAAATTTGTTTAAAAAATCCAATAATAAAGCAGCCACGGCCATATTTATCCAACACTGGTGTGAGTTGGTTATTTAATTAAGGTTAAAGTATAACTTAAAAGGTTCCTGCCTGCTGTCCCATGATAGAAAAGGGGGAGACAGTTTCAATTCCCCCTTTTCTCATGGGAGAGCGGCAGGACATAGGGAAAACAGTTTCAAGTTCCCCTTCCAGGAGCCTGCTAAGGCTCTCAGGGGAACACCTACCTGGTCATCACATGTAGTAGGGAGAAGGAAAACGTGACTTTGTCGGGTTTTTTGTGAGCACCTGGTGATCACGCGGCCTAGGAGAGGGGTACACGTGTTTTTTCCCGGTGTTTTAGGGTCAGTGGGCCTGGTACAGGTTTTTTCTGGTTTTATCTGGTACCGAATGGGGGTATAAAAGAAGCTCAGCCCGTCAGTCTTTAAGCCGTCTCAGAAGACGAGGATCTGTGGTGTTCCCCAACCCCCCCCCCCCCCTTTTTCTTTTTCTTTGTCACGGCTGTTTGTTATGTGGGATGATCACCTTTGTCTAAAGTTCTTTTAGTTGGATAAATTGAAGTATTGAATATATTTATGTGCAGCCTGAGCCGTAGTGGTTAAGCTGTTGTAAGTTATTTAAGTTATTTAATGTATTTATTTATTGAATATTTATTACTTACTTATTTAAAATAAAATTTGTTTAAAAAATCCAATAATAAAGCAGCCACGGCCATATTTATCCAATACTGGTGTGAGTTGGTTATTTAAGGTTAAAGTATAACTTAAAAGGTTCCTGCCTGCTGTCCTATGAAACTGTTGGAGCAATTTTTTACAAATGGAATAAATACAAAATAACCACCAACTACCCTTGTTCTGAAGTTCCATACAAGATTTGGCCTCATAGGGTGAGGATGATCATGAGAAAAGTGGGGGGTCAGCCCAAAACTACACGGGAGGAGCTTGTAAATGATCTCAAGGCAGTTGGGACCACAGTCACCAAACAAATGTAGCGTACCCCCAAAGGGGCTGCTGATAATTGAATTGGGTGGCATTTAACTCATAGCTCTTTCAGAATGTCTAGGGGTGAACGATGCATACAGCAGTAGTAAAGGAATGTCTGCAAGGAAATTTCTTTTTATGTGCTCTTTATTACCCAGCCGGGTAAAAACAGTGAACAGGTGATAAAAGGGACAGAGGTTGAAAGGAGAACAGCAGATTCAGGCGTATTATTTGGAACAGTCCTGCTCCCATGCGTAACACTTTTCTTACCACTCCTGTTGAGCGGGCTTAGTGTATCCAGATAGGCCTCTCTCACCGACCTAGCAGCCGAAGTATCACTTGAACCTTTTCAGGACAAAGTCTCTGCCACAGACCCTCCCAAATGAACGTCAGGGAAACGTCTGCCACAGGCCTCTCTGATTGCAGATACAGAGGCAACCCCCAGGTACCGACTGAAAGAGGAGTCAATCCTTCGGGGTCCGGCTACCTTGATCCCTGGTGGTTCGTCGGAATCCTATTGGACCGCCAGCCTCTCATTGGCGTTCCTCAGATGGACTCCCCACTGAACAGCTAAACTTGCTTGGGATCTTCAAAGGTGGGAACCCAATCGCTCACTGGGTCCCCATCGCTGCTCAAATGTTCCGGACCAACATAGGCCCGAAACCAGGAACACCACATAGCATGCACGCCCCGGCCAGGTAGGCCATAACACCGGGACACCGTGATGTGGACACAGGAAGAAGTCCCAGACCCAATGGCATCTGTTCCATAAGTACCCTCTCCCAGCATGCCCAGCAAGGCCCAACCCTACTGATTGGCCGCTGGGAAAAACACCCAAACCTTAACTCCACTGCTGCCACCTACCGCACCGGGGTGGGAATAACACCCCAGTGCAACAGAATGAGCCTACATCACAGTCAAGCCGAAACAGAGACCCTAATCAAACATTGAAATTGGAATCAGAGTCATTTACACTCTGATTATCCTGTAAATTTCGATAGCACCGGTACTTAGAAGTAACCAGGCGCTACACAAACTATTGGTAACACAATACGCCCCATGGATTAAAAACTTGCAGCGCAAGGTCCCCCTCCTGAAGAAGACACGTGTAGAAGCCCGTCTGCAGCTTGTTAAAGAACATCTTAATAATTCAGAGAATTGAGGGGTCAATGGATGGGGGCCATGTATTGTAAAATCTTGAAAGAAGGAAATCACTGCTCCAGGCGGGTGCTGCAAACCCTCAATCAGGGGGAATCTTCGGAACACCAGGGTGCTGGCGATGCACGTAGCGATAGAAAAAATAACAAAGCAAAAATTTGGATGGCCGCACTCCAGGGAACTTCCAGAAAAAGTTGTCTTTATTTAATAAAAATCAGCAAAATACATCCACATACAGCCACAAACTGTATAACCAACGCGTTTCACACTATGGGCCATATTCAGAAAGCTATTTACGCAGCGTATCTATAGATACGCTGCGTAAATACTAAGAATAGCCGCCGTATCTTTTTTTGCTATTCTGAAAAGAAGATACGCCGGCTTTCTTCTAAGATACGAGCGGCGTAATTCGCTTACACCGTCGTATCTTAGTTGCATTATTACGCTGGCCGCTAGGTGGCGTTTATGGCGATTTCTCATTTGCCTATGCAAATGAGAAAGATATGGAGATTCACGAGCGGACTTGCGACGGCGCGTTGTTTTTTACAACGTTTACGTAAGCGTTAGACGGCGTAAGGTTACCCCTGCTATAGCAGGCGCAGCCAATGTTAAGTATGGACGTCGGGACCGCGTCGAATTTGCCGTCGGCTACGTCGTTTGCGTAACTCGTCCGGGAATGGGGCTCGACGTTCACGTCGTTTACATTAATAAAAATCGATGTGATTTCGCACATGCGCACTTGGAACGTCCACGGACGGCGCATGCGCCGTCCAAAAAAAACATGAATGACGTGGGGTCATGATTTATTTACATGAATCACGCCCCCACTCCATTCATTTGAATTGCAGGGCCTTACGCCGTGCAGTTTACACTACGCCGCCGCATAGTATGGAGCAAGTGCTTTCTGAATAAGGCACTTGCCCATAATATTTGCGGCGGCGTAGTGTAAATACCATACGCTACGCCGCCGGACAGATACACAAAAGGTATCTGAATCGGGCCCTATAACTTTAGTTCTTAATCATGGCTATTGTAAAATCTTAGATGAGAACCTTCTTCTGTCAGCCAGAACACTGAAGATGGAACGTGGATGGGTCTTCCAGCATGATAATGACCCAAAACTGCCAAGGCAACAAAAGGGGTGGCACAAGAAGAAGCGCATTAAGGTAATGGAGTGGCCATATTAGTGATGTCCCTCAGGAAATAACAGAGGCCTTTCTTTCCTTTTACCGTGACCTTTACACCTCCAGGGCTGACTACTCAGTCGTGCAGCTTGATGACTACTTGACCCAGGTACCTCTTCCAACACTGACGGACAGGGTGCGGGAGGAACTGGATGAGCCGCTGTCTGTGGAGTAACTGTTACTCGCAATCTCACAGATGCCGGCTCATAAATCGCCAGGATTAGACGGGTTTCCAATGGAATGGTATAGGCAGTTCCAAAATCTACTTGCCCCTATATTACTTAAGACTTATAATGCAGCTTTGAAGGAGGGGGTGCTACCCCCCTTAATGAGGGAAGCATTGATTGTTCTGCTCCTTAAGCCCAGAAAAGACCCCTTGAAATGTGACTCCTACCGCCCTATATCCGTCATAAACGTGGATGCAAAGATTCTGGCTAAGGCCCTGGCGAATCGCCTGAACAAAGTGGTTGCTCGCTTAGTGGGGTGTGATCAGGGTGGCTTTATCCCGGGCAGGTCAACTAGAATGAATATACGTAGACTGTTTCATAACTTGCCCTATGTACATGACTGCCTCCCGACACGGGTCGTGGTATCATTGGACACTTGTAAGGCCTTTGACAGTGTGGAATGGCCATACCTGTTCCGGGCCTTGCAAATGTATGGTTTTGGCCCTCGTATGGTTGCCTGGATTAGACTCCTCTCTACCATGCCGCTTGCTCGTATTCGTATCAACTCACAAATTACAGAGACCTTCCGAATTACTAGGGGAACCAGACAGGGGTGTCCGTTGTCACCCCTGATTTTCGCCCTGGCCATGGAACCTCTCGCTATCAGGATACTCATCTCCCCGCTACTTAAGGGGTTGCCCATCAATGGTATGGAGGAGCGAATCTCGCTGTATGCTGACGATACACTGGTGTATTTGGCAGATGCCCAGGACTCACTAGCTAATGTGTTAAAAATGGTGTCTGACTTTGGGGACTTCTCAGGATTCAGAGTGAATTGGGAGAAATCTATTATCTACCCCATAGATCAATCACCCACCCCTCAAATCCATTCAGACTCTAAATTGTTAGTGGCCACCTCGTTTAAATATTTGGGAGTAGTGGTTCAGATGCCACTGTCCCTGTACATTACCAACAATCTGAGCCCTGTGCTGCTACAGCTGCAGTCTCAGACTAAGCAGTGGAAAGACTTACCTCTGGATCTGATGGGAAGAGCCAATGTTTTAAAGATGATATACCTACCTAAGTTACTGTATGTCCTAGCTAATGCCCCATGCAAAATCCCAAAAGCATTGTTTAGGAGCATTGACTCGATCTGTAAAACATTTCTGTGGAATGGTAAGGCCCCTAGAATAGCTCTGGAAACACTTAGACTACCCTCTCATTTGGCAGGACTGGCTTTCCCTGACTTCTACCTTTATTACCAAGCTTCCCAACTGGTGAATATTCATGACTGGATACACCCTGACCCCAATAATGCGTGCACCACCACTGAAGGGGCTATGGTCACTTCGTTTGAGACACTACACAACATTATATACCGTGGGCATACCCCCCGCCCCCCCCCCCCCCCCAAGGACCGGGACTGACTGTACTGCAGACGTCACTATCCCTGTTTAAAACAGTGACTCTCAAACATGCCCCGGGTTCCTGGGTGACTTCTCCAAATAATCCGCTATGGTTCAACACGTCACTTCCAGAATTTAATTCTTTACCTGACCCTCAGAGATGGATATCCAAGGGGATTAAATACCTATGCCACCTATATACCGCAGAAGGCCTTAAATCCTTTTCCCAGTTGAAAGATGACTTTAATCTTCCCCCCAACTATTTATTCTTTTATTACCAGCTAAGACATGCCGCGCGAGCCCAGTTTGGTTCCTTGGATAGTCCACTTGCGATTCCTGACCTAGAAAAGCTTTTTCGTTCCCCGGACAGAACGAAACTCATCTCTAACTATTATTTAGCCTTAACGGTGAACTCTAATCCTAGATTTAAGGCAGAGCAAATGGGAATCCTTAGACATAACTATGACGGAAGATGACTGGACTGAGTTCTGTGACACTTTTAAGACCTCTGTTATAGCCTCCAGAGACAGGGTGATTCAACTAAAGATTTTCCACCAATCACACTTGACCCCGGCCAGGATGCACAGAATGGGCATACTGACCTCGGCGGATTGTTTCCGCGGCTGCGGGCAGGTGGCTGATTTTATCCATTGCTTTTGGAATTGCCCCATTGTAGAAGACTTCTGGAGAAGTATAGGATCCTTCCTCTCTTCCGCCTTGGGGCTCCCCAATATACTGGACCCCAAAAACTGTCTGCTGGGGGTCTTTGGTGATCTCGCTGTTCCCTCCCAGGTCAAAAAATTACTTTGAATCCTATATTTCTATGCTAAGAAATCCATCCTCTTGACCTGGAAGGGAGCGGCGACCCCGACAAGGAGCCTATGGTTAAAACTAGTTAATGACGCCCTCCCGCTCTACAAGCTTACCTTTGAAATTAGAAAAAGAAACAAGTCATTCGATAAGATCTGGGGCAGGTGGCTGGCTAGCCCCCTGACCCTATCTCCTACACAGCCGTAAAAATTATGTTGGTGGTGTGGTATCCACTTGATAGGATAACCTTAATATGGAGTCCCACAATGTGGTAATACTGCCTTTCTACTCTGTTTGTATCCAGTGTTCTACTCTGTCTTATACTTTTAATATACATATGCTGTTTATAATGGTGTACTGTGATTGAGGAGCAAACAAGTTTTGTTGTCTGTTCTGTGTTGTTTAATTTTTGTATGTGTTGTATTGTTGGTTTTGTGAAAATTTCAATAAAAATATCTTTAAATAAAAAAAAGGTAATGGAGTGGCCTAGCCAGTCCCAGACCTTAATCCTTTAGAAAATGTATGGAGGGAGCTTGAAAACTTAAGGATTTAGAGAAGATCTGTTGTAGGGAGGTAGAAAAAGTCCTGCAAGCATCATCTTTGGAACGCTGTAAAAAGCGCTCCAAAAACGCCCATGCCGATTGAAATAAATGGACAAAGCTTCCAAAGCACCGCGCAACTAAATAACCATGCGACCCAGGCTACGGTGCAGCTCCAAAAAGGTGCATGCATGTCTTTGGTGCGATTTTAGCTCATTCAAAAATAATGTGTTCAAATTGCATCACACTAAATTACATGTAAATTTCACAGGAATGCGATTCACATGCAGCTCATAGTGTAAACCAAAACTAATTTGAATCTGTTTCTGGATGGTCAAAATATATATAGTATCAGCAATCCTATTCAGAGAACTGGCACATGTAATGCCTTTTTTAAACCCATCCTGGTCAGTTATTTTGTTAAATGAAAGTATAGTTTGCCTGGTCAGATTATATGATTATCTGTGTGGAGAACATAAACAACCTTCAAGGCTTTATACATTATAGATGTTGTGTATTTCCACTTCCCCATATAGCACAATTAGTGTTATATCTGCATCTGGTTTATTTGTGCAGTGAAATCGTGAGCTGTTAGAGATGCTGAGATCCACCATCTGCCATGGCTGGAAATTACTGCCTGCTATATGCTGGACCTATCCAAAATAATCAGTCAGGGGGCTTGTCACATGGACAGCATGCTCTGATGCATGTGCTGCTGATCACAAAGTCACAGCTATTTTTAACCCCTCACTGTCTCTAAACTGTCATCTGCATTTGTTATCGGAGGAAGATACATGACAGATTTGGCTCTTTTTAGGGGGAGGGGGGAAGGGTATCTGTTTTTAAGACTGCTCTGCGGCACCGTCCCTCGGAAGTTCGGCCCTTCTCCTCCTTCTCACCCAGTTAGAAAGCACAGCGCATTTCGGGCATGCGGCTGTGAAGTATGTAAGTATGGGATTTTATCTGTAGGGTTAAATTTAAGGTTAATTCCTCTAAAAGTTTAACCTCTGCTTATCTGCTCCCCCCCTCCGGTGCCACATTCTGCACCTTTCAAAGGGAAGGGGGAACGGGTACCCTGCCTCAGTTCGGACCGTGGCGCTTTGCCTCGGAAGTTCGACCCTTCTCCTCCTTCCTCAGCCACCGGGCCAGTTAGAAAGCACAGCGCACTTTGTGCATGCGCAGTAGGGAACTGATGTCTAGTTTTCTTATACCATCTGCCTCAAGGTCAGAGATTAGAGAGCTGAATGCATGGCTAAAGATCTGGTGTAGGGAGGAGGGATTTGAGTTTTTAGAGCACTAGGCTGGCATTTCATTGGGGTGCAACCTATCTGCTAAAGTTGGTTTGCACCTAAATAGAAGGGGGTCTACTGTGCTGGGAGAGAGGTTTATGAGAAGGCTGGAGAGGTTTTGACATTGGATTGTGGAAAGGGTGATTTAGATTTTAATGAGGCAGACAGGTCAGACAGGGGCCAGCCCTTAGAGCCGGTTCACACTGGGGCGACCTGGGATTCAAGTTCAAGTCGCCCCAAGTCACGCGGGCTAGAAAATGAATGGAAGTGAATGGGAGCCGTCTTAATGTACACTGCTGAAGTCGCTCCGACTTCAGAACAGGTTCCTGTACTACTTCAATCCGACTTCTAGGCAACGGCCCGGATTCACAGAGCACTTACGTCGACGTAGAACAAGTTACGCCGACGTAAGTGCAAATGTGCGCCGTCGTATCTGTGCGCCAAACCCACAAACAGAGATACGCCTAAAACCAGGCTACACCCCGCCGACATAACTTACTTACGCCGGCGTAGGGTGGACGTACATTTAGGCTGGGTGCATGGTGCCGCTCCCATTAATTAGCCATTCAAATATGCAAATGAGGTAAATACGGCGATTCACGAACATCGGTGTGCCCGAAGCAGGTTACGCGAGGTGTGCGTAAGTTGTACGTCCGGCGTAAAGTTTTTCCCCATAAAGGAGGTGTAACTCAGCACCAGACATGCTCAGGTCTGCAACAGGGAACCCAAGCCGGCGTATTTTACGTTGGACGTGTGTCTGGCTGGGCGTAGGTTACGTTAACGGCGTACACAGTGATCCGGCGTATCTTAGGCAGTTGTTCTAAAGTGGTTGTGAGCATGCGCAGTTCGTAATATGTACTTGTCTGGCGCTCGGCCCATCATTTGCATGGGGTCACGCCTCATTTGCATGGATCACGTCCCACTTCCACTTACGCTGGCCTACGCCTTCGAAAATACGCTATGCTGGCGCATCTTGGTAAGCAATGGCTTGCTGAATGCAGTGCTCGCCTCTCCGCGCTGCGCCGGCATAGCGTACTGTGTATGCGCTACGCCGGCGTAAATGTGCGCCCACTCTCTGTGAATCTGGGCCAACTTGTACCCATTGATTTCAATGGAAGTCGCTTTAGAAGTCGGATCACTGTCTTAACTGAAGCAACATTACAGAAAGATAACATACATTTCTCAGGCAAACCCCTCCCTCCCACAGAGCCGATTGTTGTTTGATTGGCCACTGGAAAGCCTCCTGTCCTGGAGGCGACTTGAAGTTGCCTTTTACTGTTCTGGAGGCAACTTGAAGTTGCCTTGTTAGTTGCCTGATGATTCATACTCAAGTCGTGTCCAAGTTGCCTCCCAAAGTCGTGCTAGAAGTCGTGCTGCCTCTGTGTGAATGGGCTCTTAGTGGTAAGTGCAGTGGCGTAACAACCAGGGGGGCAGGGGGTGCGTCTGCCCCGGGCGCTGAGCTGAGGGGGGCGCCAGCGACTGGCAGCTCTGCGGATAGTATAGTAAGCGGCTCCTCCACTGAGCGCACAGCCCCCCGTCGGTACCTCCCAGCGGCCGGCACAAGCACGCCTGGAAGGATGCAGGGGATGCCCTGTTTGGCATAACACCTGCGCGCTCTGCGGAGGCTCCAAGATGGTGACGCGCTCTGCAGTCCGGCGGCGCCTGCAGGGACTCCCGCTCAGCCAAGCAAGTAAGCGTCACTGGAAAAGGAGAGAAGGGAGAGAATGGTTTAGCAGAGGCAGGGTGTGTGCTGGGGAAGACCCGAGACTGGCTGCCTGTCCCAAGTCTTCCCCAGCGCACACACTGCCTCTGCCACAGGCTGAGGCTGGGACTCCGCTGGAGTAGAGTGTTGGCCCAGCCCGCTCCATAGCTTAATAGGGAGCTCCACACTGCAGCCCTGATATCATGTTTATATAAGGGGGGGCGGGAAAAAAAATCTGCCCCGGGCGCCCATGACTCTGGTTACGCCACTGGGTAAGTGGAATGGGGAAAGATGTGGGGAGGGCATGGCAGATGATATGAAGGTTCCTATGTTACAATCATTGGAAATGGTACTATTTGTAGTAAAATAAAAAATATGCAACATACATTTGCAAAATGTGATATTGAATTAAAATGTTTGTTCACCAATGCCAGAAGTCTGCCAAGCAAAAAATGTGAGTTGGAAGCTCTGGTGCACGAAGAGAACTATGATCTTATTGGTATTGCTAAATCTTGGCTTCATTCTTCTCATGACTGGGCTATTAATATTCCTGGCTATGCTCTCTTTTGGAAAGACAGGGTAAAACGGAGGGGCTGGTGATGTCTGTCTCTTTGTGAGAAGTGACCTAGTTGATGGAGAGTGTAATGAGTCTGAAGCATTATGGGTGTAACTGTACACGGATGTGTGTACTACAAAGTTTGTCATTTGGAGTTTTTTATCTAGTTACCGACCGCCCACCGTCGTTATACGTCGGCATTTTAAAGATGGACATCTCGGTAACGGCAGCAGCTGCTGCCACAACCGAGATTTCCATCTCTTCAGTGGGTGGTCCTGTCAACGATAACGGCGGTCTCCGTGGCGGATTCACTGCAAGATCGCCGTTATAGGTGGCGGGAGAGGGGCCCTCCGCCGCTTACCGTAGCCATCAGTAGCGGCAGAGGCGATCGGGTCCTTTTGCCATCTGTGTGGAGATACGAGTGAGGCCAACATGGCACCCACCCATCCCCATAGCTCTGCAGGGCGGAAGTGATGTCAAAACATCAGTCCCGCCCAGCGTCTTAAGGAAACATTTTTTTTTTTGTCATTTGAAAAAATTACAGTTTCAATTTTTTTTTTTTGCATTTTTGCCTAAATATGAGATGTGAGGTCTTTTTGACCTCAGATCTCATATTTAAGAGGACCTGTCATGCTTTTTTCTATTACAAGGGATGTTTACTTCCTGTCCCGCTTCCTGCTTCCGTCGAATGGCTGGTAAGGCGATTAGGCCTAATCGCCTTACTGCAGCCCCTTCCTTTGGCGATCGTCTAGGTCTAGGACACTGACAGGTCCTAGAAGATCGCATGTCCAATCAGCGGCGGGCCGCGCCGCGCGCACATGCGCAGTGCGGCTCGCACATGCGCAGTGGGCGCCCGGCCTTGAAGCCGAAGGCTGGCGCGGCTAGGTGCCCGCAGTCGCAATGAGGATGCCGGCCGGGGAGGGGGGGGAGGAGCGGAGCCCCGGTCGGTGCGTCGCTGGAACGTGGAGAAGGTAAGTGTCTGTTTATTAAAAGCCAGCAGCTACACTTTTTGTACATCCATGCCTCATTCATTTTTATAAATGTGAGGTAGTCAACACTGTTGTGAGCTAGGCGAGTGCGCTTATCGGTCACGACCCCCTCTGCTGAGCTGAACGTCCTTTCGGACAGGAAACTGGACGAGGGGCAAGCCAACAGTTCCATTGCAAATTGTGCAAGCTCTGGCCAGAGGTCAAGCCTGCCCACCTAGTAGTCCAGGGGTTCATCACTTCTCAGTGCATCCACATTGGCTGTTAACCCGATGTAGGCGGACACCTGTCGGTCTAGGCATTCCCTGATGCTGGATCCTGAGGACAGCTGTTGATGGGTCGGGTGAAAGAATGATCTCATATCATTAGTGACTAACACATCTTCAAACCGCCCTCTTCTTGCAGGCACTGTTGGATTGGTACCCGAAACTGTTTCTCTGTGGGTGGAAAGTCCTCTGCCAGCGCACGCTAAAGCAGAGTGCAGCATTTCTCGAAGCAAGGCCTGGAAGTGCTGCATTCTGATAGCCCTCTGTGATGGTGGTAACATTTCCGCCATGTTTTGTTTGTACTGGGGATCTAAGTACGTTACCACCCAGTACTGGTCCTTGCCCTTTATGCTTTTTATATGAGGGGTCCCTCTTAAAACACTGGAGCATGAAGGCCCTCATTTGCACTAAACTGGAAGCGCTGTAGTGGCCTGGCTCCTGCTCATCATCCAGGATACTGTCGCCCTCGTTCTCCTCCCCCCATCCACGGACAACACCAGGGATCCCAGAAAGGTTTAAAGCATGCTCTTCTGGCACCATCCTCCTCTGACTCCTTTTTCAGACTCCTGTTGTTGACTTGTCTCAGGTGGAGTAGCCCCCCCTGGGAATTCATCAAGCATTGCGACTTACTCATCTTCCTGCTCCTGCTCCTCGACGGTTTGATCAATGACACAACGCAATGCACGCTCCAGAAAGAAGGCGTAAGGTACGATGTCACTGATGGTGCCCTGGCTGCGACTGACGAGTTTGGTGATCTCATCAAATGGCTGCATAAGTCTGCATGAGTCGCGCATGAGCAGCCACTGGCGCGGTGAAATAAACCAAGCTCCCCAGAACCTGTCCTGCCGCAGAGTTCGTACAGGTAGTCGTTAACTGCACGTTTCTGCTGAAGCAGCCTATCAAGCATATACAAGGTTGAGTTCCATTGCGTCGGGCAGTCACAAATAAGACTTCTGATGGGCAGGTTGTGTCGCCGCTGAATGTCAGCAAGGCGAGCCAGATAGTATGGCTGAATTACCTTTGCATTCGGACCAAACTCGCACAGGACCCTTTTTTTGGTCCGCAGCAGAATCGGATCGCATGGGTGTTCACACCCATGCGATCTAATTCCTGTCCGAATTTTCAGATCGCACTGGTATATGCAAACTCCTAGCAGTTTCCATAGGGCAGTGTGAACTGCCGATGGGAGACATGTGCTGCGGGAACCCACAGTGAATTTGCAGGGTTCCCGCATCGCAGCAGTGTGAACCGACCCTCAAAGTTGTGTTTTTATCTTTCCTAGATGTATGTTGCTTACAGCTAGAGATGGCCTGGCGGTTCGCCCGACAGTTATTTTGCGGCAAACTTTGCTTGTTTACTGTCTGCCGAACAGGCGGACATCTGGCGATATTCGCGGCGGTCCTACATTTTACATTGAGAAGACACATCCATCAGGTGGTACAGGACAGCCAATTGAGACATTTCAGCACATGGACATACCCCCACCTTATAAAAAGACCTGATTTAGTGCCCATTTTACATTCTGCTTTTTGTCAGTGTAGGGAGAGGTTGCTGTTTGGAGCAGGGACAGCTGTATTGAATCAAATAGTTATCTAAAAAGTCCACAAAAGTTTGCCGCAAAACGACTGCCGGGCGAACCGCCAGGCCATCTTTAGCTGTAAGCAACATACATATAGGAAAGATAAAAACACAACTTTGAGGGTCAGTTCACACTGCTGCGATGCGGGAAACCTGCGAATTCACTGTGGGTTCCTGCAGCGCATGTCTCCCAGCGGGAGTTCACACTGCCCTATTCATTTTGTCCACACACTAGGGCTTACTTTCGGGTAGGGCTTATTTATAAGGTGCAGTACCATAGAAAATATATTTTACCGTAGGGTATACAGCTCCCTGGTGTACCGGTATTCACCTGCTCTTCTTCCATCATCCGGGAGGAGAGAATGAGAGAGAACAGATCCCGCTGACGTCAGGAGGAGGAGGAACAGGCTGAAGGCAGGAGGAGAGAAGGAGAGAGAAGAGCCGAGGTCATCTGTCATCGGCTCGCTCCGTGCAGTAAGAAGGGACGGGCTGAAGATGTCAGGGGGGGAAGAGAGGAGGAACGAGAAGAGCCGGCCTGTTGCTTACAGTAAAGAGGGACGAGATGCAGACAAGGCGAGAAGAGGACGCATCAGCAGTGGCTTTAAACATAACGGTACCATATTTTTTTAACACGGTAATAAACGCAAACACTGCAGCAAGGTATAGGTTTGAAAAAATATAGTTTTAAGGAACTTTGACTAGGGCTTACTTTCGGGGTAGGGCTTATATTGCAGCCCGCCCCGATAATCACGCTAGGGCTTACTTTCGGGGTAGGGCTTACATTTCGTGGAAACACGGTATGTACAATGGAGTACCACTTGAACATGACCTGAAAGTATAAGCAAGAGGTAAGCATTAGTTTTGGCAAGACTTCTAAAGGGGAAACTTAGGCCGGCCTATTCAACTTTTAGTTCTAATGAGAGATCAATTAAACAAGAACGAATGAATGCCCTTGAGCCCCATGAACGTATGAAGGCCCTTTAACCACTTAAGGACCCCTTTTCGCCGATACACGTCATATACGTCGGCAGAATGGCACGGCTGGGCACAAGCACGTACCTTTAAGTGCCCAGTAAACACACCTTCCCCGTTCTTCATTGTGGCAATTTTCAGTGATCGTCTGTTCCCTAATATAGGGAAAGACGATTACTGATGTCACACGTTCAGCCCCACCCCCCTACAGTTAGAAACACATATGAGGTCACACTTAATCTCTACAGTGCCCCCTAGTGGTTAACTCCTAAACTGCAATTGGCATTTTCACAGTAATCAGTGCATTTTTATAGCACTTTTCGCTGTAAAAATTACAATGGTCCCAAAAATTTGTCAAATTGTCCCATGTGTGCGCCATAATGTCACAGTCACGAAAAAAAATCGCTGATCGATTTTAGTAGTAAAAAAAAATGTATTAATAAAAATGCAATAAAACTATCCCCTATTTTGTAAACACTATACATTTTGCACAAACCAATCAATAAATGCTTATTGCGATTTCAAAATTGTCACTTTATTTTTGTTTATAGAGCAAAAAATAAAAACCGCAGAGGTGATCAAATGCCACCAAAAGAAAGCTCTATTTGTGGGGAAAAAAGGATGCCAATTTTGTTTGGGAGCCACGTCACACAACCGCACAATTGTCCGTTAAAGCAACACAGTGCCGAATCGCAAAGGGCCAAGGTCCTTAACCTGCATAATGGTCCGGGTCTGAAGTGGTTAAGTAGTAATGACAGTAATGTCCCAGTTGCAGGCAATGGTATTTCTTTGAAAGGTTGATGTGACAGGTGTATATGTATAGTGTTCAAATAGAGATGCAGTAAAGTGTTTTCCCAGGGTAAAGCTGTCTGTGCACAATGTTCCAGTGAAAAATCAAAGAAAGGTTTGCAAGGGTGGGCAATTGCCCTCTCACCAATGACCAAGCCAATTCAATGCCTTCTAAACAGCAATTCCCGAATAGGCTTCCTTGCAACGGTTCCACTCGTGACGATTCTTCAATGCACAGCACAAAGCGCGTGTTATCGGACTATCAGCAGGGCCGGTGCAAGGATTTTTTCCAACTGAGGCGAAGGTGCATTTTGAAGCCCACCCACCCCCCCCCCCCCTCCCATGCACACGCCAGACATTATATCTGTGCTCCATTAACCTTTAATGGTTATGATACTTAAAGTGATCGTTTAACTTATTTATCTTTCACAGAGAAAGATAGCATAGATGGCGTTATTTTGCATTGCGTTGTATATAATGTACTATTGCTGGGATTTGTAGTTCTCTATAGCTGGTGGTATTCTCCATTGCGTTGTATAATGATTATACTGCGCAATGCAGATTACCACTGACCAGTTATAGAGGACTACAAATCCCAGCAATAATACATTATACAGCTCAATGGGGAATACCAGCAGTTATAGAGGAAGAACAAATCCTAGCAATACATTATATAAAACGCTATGCAGAATACCAGCAGTTACAGAGGAACTACAAATCCCAGCAATAATACATTATATAAAACGCAATGCAGACTACCAGCAGTTACAGAGGATTACAAATCCCAGCAATGATACATTATATAAAACGCAATGCAGAATACCAGCAGTTACAAAGGACTACAAATCCCAGCAGTAATACATTATACAGGCTGTTTAATTTATTATTGCAGGGATTTGGTGTTTTTTTTAAACAGGAAAAACTTTAAAACAGGTCCCCTTACCTGTTTCTGAAGCCTTGAAAGACGCAGCAGTGGCTCTGCGGGCGTGTGTCCGGCCTGTGTGGTGAGCGTGGCGTGGACTCGTCCTTCAGATGCCGCCCGCATCGGCAGCCCACACACACTGCTGCCCCCCTCCATTAGTACAGACCCCCCTCAGGACAAACCTCCCGCTTCAATTAGTACAGACCCCCCCATAAACCACCTCCCATTAGTAGAGACCCCCCCCATCCATTAGTACAAACCAGACAAACCACCCCCTCCATTTTTACAGACCCCTCACCACAAGCCATTCCCCACAATTAGTACAGAACCCTCCACAATTAGTACAGAACCCCCCACAAGCCATCCCCCACAATTAGTACAGAGCCCCCCCCCCACAATTAGTACAGAGCCCCCCACAATTAGTACAGAACCCCCCACAATTAGTACAGAGCCCCCCCCCCACAATTAGTACAGAGCCCCCCACAAGCCACCCCCCACAATTAGTACAGAGCCCCCCCACAATTAGTACAGAGCCCCCCCCCCACAATTAGTACAGAACCCCCCACAAGCCGCCCCCTCCATTAGTACACCCCACCCTCAGAACAAACCCCACCCGGGCGGCAGCTGGAGAGGACAGTGTGCAGCTGCGCTGCTGGGGTGGAGAAGATTAAGATCATGGATCACAGGAGGGAGGACTAGGAAACACTGCGGCGGTGGGGAGCGCAGCCTCAGACAAGGAGAGGAGGATGGAAAGAAGAAGGGAGAGGCGCACTCTGTCACTTGAGCGCCTCTGTGGCGCCCGGGTGAACTGCACCGCGCGCGGCGCACTCAGTCTCGGCCGGGACTGATTATTCCGCCTTGTTCCTTGGCAGGCGCTGGCGCCGTAAGGCAATTGCCAAAGTTGCCTTGCGCTGGCGCCGGCCCTGACTATCAGGGTGGTGCTGGATAGATGTCTGATGATCAGCAAGCAGTTATTGGCTCTTCTCGCCCAGGTTGAAATGTCGTATATATCGCGTGGTAGGCCGTGACCCCACCCTCTATGAACAGAGAGGTCTGTTTCACACCAGGCCCAGGAGGAAGGGGACATAGGGTGAGTCTCTGCTCTCTTTTATGCTCTTCCCAGTATTGTCTCTGATGATAGCAAAGATCCCTGGGATATGTAGTCCAGGTGCATAGTCATATAGAGCTATTTCAATTCTGAAATACTACTAATCCCACAATACCTTTGGATCAGCTCACAGATATGATGTCAGTTAGTGATGCCGGGCACTAGAGGGACAATACAGTACATAGAAATGATGGGGAATCTATATGCTTTGCAATTGTAGTCCACCTTACTATTGCATCCTCCCCCCACTTGAAAGTCTTTGGTCCCTGAAGACAGAACACAACCTGTGAGATCACCTCTACTGTATCATAAGAAATTAAATGGTTAATTGCTTAGTGCTTGACTACAATATTGAGCGGTAGGGATAAGTTCATCAGAACTCTCCCAAAAGGTATCATACGTCAGTCTTTTTGGAAGGCATCTTTTCTGTCTCAACCTGGATTCGATATTTTCCAACGGCTCCGGTCCTCCATCTGTTCCCCAGAAACTACATCCGGATTTGGGTTCAGGTTTTGAGTCAGGCTCTGGCTCAGACTTTGGTTCAGGCTCACTCTGTTTCATTAGTAGAGGAACTGTGAGCTCCCATCACATCAGATACTTCATCAAATTCCACCTTGACTTCCTTATCTCTCCTTAGTGGGTGAAAATCTGGTACTTCAACTTCCTGCAGTGGGGAACATGTCCTCCTTAGAAATAAACAAATATAAATTGTGGTGACCAGTTGAGACATAATCGGTTAGCTTATGATCGTTTAACATGAAAAAACCTCAAACAAAAGTCCATGAAAGTGATTGAAAAGTGAGATGGTCCTTCACCAGTGAAGTAAAAAAGTCCTCAAATTAAATAATCAGATGAACCACCAATGCAAAGTGACAACCAAATAGCTAGGATCCTCCACCACCAAAGCATATGAATCTGCTTACCAGATCACCGCGGTCCCTTAATTATGGGGGACCCCAGGTAGCATGTAGGTATAAGGAATTGCGGAGCCACAAGCTGGATGAAAACAGTCTATGGGGGATCATCACCTCGTTCCATTACTAAATGGTCTCTGTCATGGACCATGAAATACGGAAGTGTTTCTACGTGAAATCCTAATTCATGTATTACAGAAGATGGGACATTACGGATAGTTCATATTCCAGGATGTCTTGAGATATTACAGGAGATTTTATTCTGAACCCCAACCAGGTCAATAGACTCAGAAGATATACTCATTGTCCATTGTGTGATAACCCTATTTAAAGCCTTTTGATTAATAAGGTGTAAATGTCTTCTGCCCTGTCCCAACTCTCCAGACGGTTCCATTGTTCTGTGGCTGGCTATTGTGTTCATTGATTGTCCCCCTGGGGCTTTTGTCTCAATACACATAACAGTCTTTCTATTCAAACCTTTCTGACCAATCTCTGCTGTGTCATTTTCAAGTCCTCATTTGCATGGTTAAGGAGGACCTGATGGGAGACTGCCTGGACTTTAAAAAGGACCAATAAGAAAGCGGTTGTTGGGGGCGGGATGTTCCAAATCCTGTATAAAAGTGTGCTGTGTTTTCAATAAAATGTGTCCTGTTTTGAACATGCATACAACTTGCTTAATGTGTGTTCTTGATGAGTCCGATCGGCACCAAGCTGTCGGTTGGATCCTGGAACCTTGGATGACTGGACCATCAGATGTTGCAATCTGCAATCTGATCCGATGAAAGCAGAGGAGTGCCGGGAGAGCAGGGCCTGGGCGAGCAAGGGTCTTGTCACATCCAGTATTAAGCTTTGGCTCATGTGTGGATTATTCGGCGATTCCAGGGATATTCCTACTCGTGGAATATTGGGTGATTTTCTTTTATTAGAGAAGAAGGGAATGCTTTACGGGGATATTTTCTACTACCATCACAGTCTCCCATGGCAACAACAGCGCGCTTGTTCAACTCCACTTCTCCCATCTGATTGGACGGCATTACAGTCAAGCGAGGCTTCCAGTCTCCACCCGTTCTCTCACCCCCCCAGTAGGCGGCTCTTCTCCTCCTTCTCCTCAGTCTCCTCCTTTCCTAAAAGCCAGCAGCTACGAATACTGCATCTGCTGACTTTTAATACATGGACACTTGCCTGTCCAGGGTTCCCGCAATGTCGGCAGCTGAAGCCGATCTGTCGCTTGGCTCTCGGCTGCCCTCGGTGAGGGAATCAGGAAGTGAAGGCTTCACTTCCCGGTTCCCTACTGCGCATGACAGCCTCAGGTATAGGCAGCAAATGGTTTCGATGCCAAGTCTTTCAAGGACCAGTCTTCCCTTCAGGCCGATGCTGATACACAGGGAGCCCAGGTAATTGCTTACAGACAATATAGGGTTAAGAGCGCCATTGATCAGCCAGCTTATGTTTCCCAGGCACCCCTAGATTGCGCAACAACAGTTGTAGATCCTGAACCCTTGCTCTGAGATCAAAGTTTTTCTTGTTCCACTGTTCTCTGATGGTAGAAGCTTCCTTGGATTTCACATAGGCTACTTTGATATTCTTCCGAAGTCTGTAAACATACCCCCCGATAGGATACCTGGTCTAATAATGTTCCAAAGGCCAGATCCACTGGTACACAAGCCTCTTTTCCAAACATTACTTTATAGAGGGAGTATCTAGTAAAAATAATTTGAGGTGCTATTATAAACCACTGCAGCTATATGCCGTTTCTTCTCCAATGGAAGGGTTCCCAACATGTTCAGCAGGGTCTGGTTGAAATGCTCAGGTTGTGGGTCCCCTTGAGGGTGTTAAGGAGTAGTCCTGTATTTCCTTCTTTCTCCTGACCTCTGAATGTAGGCGCTGAGGTAGCCAATAGTGAATGAAAAACATTTCCACTAAAGTTTTTGCTACCATACTGGCTTGTTGGTCCCTAGTGAGGAAAGCTTGAGCACAACAGGTAAAATCATCTGTCACAACCAGGACATTACTCTGTCCACTCAGGTCAGGTTCCAAGCACAAGAAATCAATGCACACCAACTCCAATGGTCCCCGGCTTTGAAGATGTCCCATTGAAGCTACCCTTTCTGATAAAGTCTTTCTCTGAATACATCTGCTACAAGAGCGACAGTAGTTTTTCACCTCAGTTCTCATGGTTGGCCAATAAAATCGGTCTCTGACTAACTTGAGGGTTCAATCTGGGCCTACGTGGCCATGATCATCATGGAGAGCAGTCAACACTATTAGTCAGTGTTTCTCAGGGAGGAACAAACACCCTCTAGTTCCTCAGATGGACCTCTCCGGTATATGACTCCATCTTCCAAGCGCATTCGTTCCCATTCTCTATGGATGACTTTGGCTTCCTCAATGGGACTACTCAACAGTATCTGAGGGTTCTGGGTGGCTAACAATTTCCTCACAAGATTCCCCAAAGGATCTTCACATTGGTCCAGCCTCATGTCCTCTCTTGTCAACTGAGGCAGTTCTTGGCTGCGCACCGGGGTTTAAATCACAGAAATATCTTGGTACTCCTTCCGGGGTTGACTGTGACAGCTTCAGCCCCTATGGCCCCTTGATGTGTATGCTCTACTCCTTGACCCACAGCTCATACTTTTTCCAAGGATAAATGGACCCAACTCTTCTGGCCAGCGTTGATGCAGTGGGGCCATCGGAAAAAAAATAGCGTCAGCATCTCGCTTTTCAAACGGAACTGGATTTCGGACGGTGCAGCCAACCACCGATGTCCAGTGGCATCCAACTTGGCAGTGAACAGTAGGTAAGTCAAGGGGTTGTTATCAATCTTCACCCCAAAGGTAGCCCCGTACAGATAATCACATAGTTTATCTACCACAGCCCACTTGAGGGCCAAGAACTCCAATTTGTTTACAGTATAGTTCTTCTCGGGGGGGGGGGGGCTGAGGCTGCATCTCACATAGGCCATCGGGCGAAGTCTCCCCTCCGACTCTTGATACAACACTCCCCGAGGCCATCTTTGCTGGAATCCACATGCAACTCATAAGATTTAGATGGATCTGCATAAGCCAGCAATCGGTGCTTCAACAAGGCTCCCCTTGAGTCGTTCAAAAGCCCTTTCACACTTCATCGTCCATTGCTCTTGGATAGATTCCTGAGGCTCCCTGGGACCTCCCTTCTGGGCTTTCTGATGATCCCCCTCTGTTTCTGTAAAAGCTCATTCAATGGCAAAGCAATCTGTGAGAAGTTCTTCATAATTTTTTTATAGTAAGAGAAGAAACCCAAAAGCTACCTCAACTCAGTGACGGTGCTTGGGTGAGGCCAGAAAGTAACAGCCTCCAAATTCTGAGGGTCAGTAGCCATTCCCTCAGCTGATACTACGTGCCCCAGATATGTGACTGAAGTCTGGTAGAACTGACACTTCTCTAACGACAGCTTCAGCCCCTCTGTGTGTAATCGTTGAACAACATTCTCCAGCCGAGCCTCGTGCTCCTCTAACTTTCTGCCGAACACGATGATATCATCAATGTACACTAGCACTTCTAACGAGTTCATATCACCAACAGTGTTCTCCATCAGTCTCTGGAAAGTGGCAGGTGCCCCTGTTAATCCTTGTGGCATTTGGTCAAATTCAAAAAACCCTAGAGGGCTGATGAAGGCTGTCTTTTCTCGGTCATCCAGATGCATGGGTATTTGATAGTATTCACGCTTCAGATCCAGCACACTGAACCATTTGGCCCCTGATAAACATTGCAGAGCCTCATCTATGCTGGGGGCTGTGTACTGATCTGGAAGGGTCCTCTGGTTGAAGGTTTGGTAGTCAATACACACCCAGAGGGACCCATTTGTCTTTCTAACTACCACTATTGTGGAAGCATAAGGGCTCCAAAACTCCTTATTAACCCCTGATCTCTTCAGTTCAGCCAACTGTTCTCGAAGATCCTCCAGAAAGAGATTCGCCTGGCTCTTTCACGAAAAGGCTTATCCTCAGTTAGTGTAATTCGACTTTGAGTAATCCGGGCACAGCCCACATCAAAGTAACTTTTGGAGAACATTTTCTCACATCAGGCTATTTGAGCTTTGATCCTCTTCTCCCATCCGCTTCTCAGTAAGGCCCTGGTGGGTATAATCTCCAGGACCACCTCTATTCCAACTTCTTCCTCTGTTGAATCAGCTTCCACCACCACATAGGGACCCGGCTGGTGCCAGGACAGCATAACCGTGGCTTTCAGGCAGGCTCTCTCCCAGCTGCAACACTCTTTCACAGGCATCCATTCGCCACAATCTTCCCACTTCTTCCTCGGGGGCCGTCTTCTTTTACAACACTCTTTGGAAAACCTGCCACAGCTTAGGATGGATCTTTCCTACTGGAGCACCCTCCAAGGCCAGTGGAGTGAGTAGTCTCCACACCAGATTGGTGTTGGTGCCTATCATTAAGGAATTTCGGCCTGCCCCAGGAGGTCAGGGGCAGACAACTGCCAACGTATCAAAAGTCTCTGGTTTTCCAGCTAAGGCAGTGTCAAATGTTATCTTGAATGTTATCTTGATGGGTATATATCCGTCATATGGGCACTTCTGGTTCCCTATGCCCCAAATCTCGAACTCTTCGAGTTTGCACACAGGGATGTGTCTCAAGTACTTGTGGTAAAATTCTCAGTGCAGCAACATCACCTGGGATCTAGTATCCAGTAGAGCTTGAGTGTAGATACCCTCTAATTGTATTGAGACTATAGGGCAGGGCCCCACTAAGTTATTTGGTATGTTCCCAGCGGGTGCTCTAATCAGTCTCTTTGAAGGCAGTAGAGATGGTCTAACTCAGTGTTTTTCAACTCCAGTCCTCAAGGCACACCAACAGGTCATGTTTTCAGGCTTTCCATTATTTTGCACAGGTGATTTGATCAGTTTCACTGCCTTAGTAATCACCACAGCCATTTCATCTGAGGGAAATCCTGAAAACTTGACCTGTTGGTGTGCCTTGAGGACTGGAGTTGAAAAACACTGGTCTAACTATTCGCTCAGCAAGACTGCAAGAATTATAAATTACAGTTTGTACTTTGAAGCTATGACGACAATACTGTAAATATGTTCATATTGTTCAAATGTGCTAAATGTTTTTTAAACATGTTTTCTTTATACTTTATTCAATAAATAATTTAAAAACTCGTATATACTTCTCCTCAAAGAATTTTGTGCCTTAAAAGTCCACCACAAAGGGGATTTTTGTTTTCCTTAACTTATCGCTCAGTAAGGTGTGCATTGATTTCTTTACCCCGTCTTTCCTTTCCTGAGTGTTTTGTTTCTTTCGGTTTTCTTGAAAAACGGAGGGGAAGGCGCAACAGATGGCATGTATGCTTTTTTCCTTAGATCCTCTCTTGACTTTGGAGCACAATTTTCCCTTGGGACTCTCAACTAGCTCCTTCACTGAGGTCCCCTGAAGTTTCCCGCCGGCTTTGGAAAGAGTAACTTCTGTAAGGCTTTCAGAACCTCCATGAGTAATTGAGGGCTAATGCTGGTCTTGGAACACTCAGCCCTCAATTACTAATGCTGGTCTTGTCCAGCTTCTCCACACCCCTAACATCTCTTTTCTCACCATTGGTAAAGTTTTGAATCCCCTTGATGAGTCTCTTGCTCTTAAATCTTCGCTTGGGTCTCCATTACTCGCATTAAAGCATGATACATCTGGGTTTGGGCCTGAGCTTCCTGGGCCATTGGTTCGGTTGGCCAGAGATTGCTTACTGGCTTATTAGTGTCAGGAATGGCCAGTCCTGCCGGTTCAGACTCAGTTCCACTATCCTCATCCAAAAAAAACCTCTCTGCATGAAAAACTCAAGCCACCACTTTCTCTCTATTTCCAGCGATAGAGCTAGATTCTCTCGACCTTTGGCTCTTCTTATACTTGTCTTATCAATTCAGGGTAAGTAGGCACCACCTTGGTTCTCTTCAAAAACAGCTTTAATATAATAGGATGGTTTGGACGGGCCCCTTGCAAAAACGCGGTCTAGAGGCGCTTGATTGACATCCTTGGGATCACTACCTCTATTGAGGATAATTTGATGCAGCATTCTGTCTACTCGAGATTCTCCCCCTTTTGTTGGTGAATGTGATTAAATTTGTACATCAGATCTGCAGTGGTTTTAACCCTTCCGAATACAGCATACATCGAGTATCTAGTCCATGGCAACACAAGTTGTCTTTCCCATCCTCAGGTTACGGATCAAATCAGACGCCGGGCTTCGAAGTCTCTCACTGAGCTGTTGCTACTTCACAGCATCTGAAACACTTCACTCTTCCATGGCTTAAAGGGTCTGACTCATCCAGGTCTCAAATTCATCTTTCCCCACAGGGGACAAGAATTGCCCTGAGAAAAACCTGAGTCTCTGATAGCTCATGTTGGCATTTCCAGACCCATTCTTCACTAAGCTATCAAATTGCTGGCTCATATCTTTGTAGAATGAGAAGGGGGGCATTGACCCCTTGGGAGTCGGCTCCCACAGATACAGGACCCTTCTCCCGAGCTCTGGACAATGGCTGCCTCTCAGCAAGCTCTCCTCCACTTTAAGTGGGATCACTCTATGAATTACCCCTTCGGCTAGACGTACCTCTTCCTCCTGAAAACACACAGGTATCTCTTCCTGCCACTCCAATAGTACCCTGGTTCAGTGTTGCCAACCTACAAGATTGAAATTTACTGGCACAACCCCCGAAATTTACTGGCGCCGCCACGTTACTGGCATTTCACAAAAGTTACTAAATTTAATTTTTAGGTGCAAATTTCAGTATTTAGGCTACAAACAAGTATGCCAGGCAAATAGCAATGTGACTTAAAGGGGTGTTCCACCCAAAAAAACGACCTTAGCTTACTCCACTCCTCACCCCCATACATGCCACATTTGGCATGTAATTTTTTTGGGGGGGAGTGGGGGCTTCAGTAGGAGTGGGACTTCCTGTCCCACTTCCTGCTTCCGCCGAGGGGCTGGTTAGGCGATTAAGCCTTAATCGCCTACACCAGCCCCTCCCTGTAGGCGATCACATGGGACACTGACAGGTCCCATGCGATCGCCTCTCCAATCAGCGGCGAGCCGCGCCGCGCACGCATGCGCAGTACGGCTCGCGCATGCGCAGTGGGTGCCCGGCCGTGAAGCCGAAG